>MU194233.1:202-19950 GCA_016904865.1 Pissodes strobi | reverse complement strand
GATCGAAACGAATAATCCTGTTTACAGTTTTGCAGATGACAGTACCCTTGTCTCCCACTTTAGATCAGAAAAACCCTTAACAGCGACTGAGACTCATCACCGCAGACAGGAGCAGATTACAGCAATTAATCAAGACCTGGAGAAAGTTCAAACTTGGGGCGACCGAAATTTGGTCCAGTTCAATGCAGCAAAGACCCAAGCAGCAACGTTTACTAAGAGAGCCAATACAGCGGGCCCTGACATCATTATGGCAGGATCGACCATTCCTTCATCCTCGTCAATCGGGCTGCTGGGTGTCTCGGTCAACAGCAATATGTCATGGCATGACCATGTTGCTAACATCGCAAAATCGGCCTCCCAGAAGCTTGGTGCGCTATTTCGCAACAAAAAACTCTATACACCGCAGCAGTTGCTCTTGCTGTACAAAGCGCAAATAAGACCGTGCTTAGAATATTGCTCACATATCTGGGGTGCCGCACCAAAGCATACCCTAAAGCTGCTGGATTCCATTCAGAAGAGGGCTGTGCGTCTCGTCGGCGATCCGGAGTTGACCCGGAATCTGGATAGTCTTGAACATCGCAGATATGTGGCCGAGATGTCTCTGTTTTACAGATACTTTCACGGCAGATGTTCCCAGGATTTGGCCCGCATAATCCCGCCCCTGGCAACTCCTGTCAGGCAGTCCCGACAGACGGCAGGAGCGCACCAGTTCGTCGTACAACTAGAAACACCTAGAACATCGCTTTACCAGAACTCCTTTGTCTGGCGCACTGCATCACTGTGGAACTCACTTCCAGGACATCTGTTTCCCACTAATTACAACCTACAAATATTCAAGAACCGTGTCAATCAACATCTTCGCACACACACCGGTCGTCGAGCGCCATAGGATCTACCTTTAGTGTGCGTGCCACTGCCATAAAAAAAAAAAAAAAAAAAAAAATGCCCTTCTTGAAAATGATGTTTAGCCAATCTAGTTCTGGGATTATCCATGTTGGTAACATTAAAAGACGAAAATGTACATTGATGAGGAAAAAGCTAAAAGACTTAAATCATATAATTGCGTAAGTCCGAAAATATATGGACTTCCTAAACTTCATAAACCTAATAGACCATTTCGGCCTATCGTATCATGCATCAACAGCCCTGGCTATAAAATTTCTAGATTCGTACATGACATTTTAAATAAATTAACACCAACATTTCAATATAATGTAAAGGGTTCGTACGAAGTTGTGAATCGTCTGAGGGATGTTACTCTCCCTGACGATTA
Organism: Pissodes strobi; assembly: GCA_016904865.1. NCBI lineage: Eukaryota > Metazoa > Arthropoda > Insecta > Coleoptera > Curculionidae > Pissodes > Pissodes strobi. Next base: position 18,677 of record MU194233.1, on the reverse strand, counting down.
TGTACTTGTTTTATTTGATGTGAAATCCCTGTTCACCAACATTCCACAAGATCTAGTAACTAATGTGATTGATTCTCATTGGCACGAGATATATAAGCATACAAATATTGAGAACTCTGATTTTCACGATTTGATAAGGTTTGTTTTCCGATGTAGTTACTTTGCCTTTGATGATCAATTTTATCAACAAGAGTTTGGAACTCCCATGGGAGCACCAATTAGTCCTATACTCGCCAATCTAGTAATGGATTATGTTACACGTACATTGTTAGAGCAACTAGAATTTTTTATCCCATTCTCCTTTTTGTACGTGGATGACTCTATCACAGCGGTTCCAAGCAATAAAGTGAATCATGTTTTAACTAAATTAAATAACATTAATATAAGCTTGAATTTTACAGTAGAAGTAGAGGTTGAAAATAAATTACCATTTCTGGATTTATTGGTTATCAACTCAAATCAAAAAATAGTATTTAATTTGTATACAAAGCCCACTAGCTCAAACAGAATTCTCAATTGCCATACATGTCATCCCTTACATTAAAAAATAAATATTATTAAACAGTTCCGAGATAAAATTTTCAAACTGAGCAATAGAGATTTTTGGAAAGCTAACTTAAATAATCTCCACTATACTTTGAAGGCTAATAATTATCCAAGGGGTTTTATTAATCGCATTTTAAATCAACGCCCACCAAATCTAATAATAGGACCGGTTGTGGATATTAACATATCAACTAATACTAAATATTATAAGATTCCCTACATACCCAATCTGTCTGAAGCCATATCAAAAAAACTAAAAACCCCCCAAATACTCAAATTGCTATGTATAATACTAAAACAGTAAACAATCTATTTGTTAAAACTAAAGACCGTACGAAAAATGAATTCAAGAGTGGGGCCATCTATAAAATACCCTGTGGTGGTTGTCACTACTGTTATATTGGACAAACGAAACAATATCTAAAGAAAAGGACCTCGGAACATAAACGCGATTGTAATGTTACCAACATGGATAATCCCAGAACTGGATTGGCTACACATCATTTTCAAGAAGGCCATAAGTTTAACTTCAATGCAATTAAAGTGGTGGACTCAGAGACAAATTTTAAAAAGAGAATTTTTTTAGAAATGTGCCATAACATAATTAGTAATTTTCAATATACTGGATAGTGTGATTTTGATGAATGGGTGGGGATATACAATTTAGATCTGTACTCCTAATGTACGACGCTGCGATTTAGTAAGTACCGAAACCGAAACAGCATTGTGACGGCATGAGATTCATTCTTAATGATCGCTCGTCTTAATTCTGACTCGTAGTAATCTAGGTACGTTTTGTTTAGTTTTCTCTGTTTGTGTGTTCTTACGTCCCATTTACATCCTTCAGTTAGTTTTTATAAAATTTTATAATACTTCAGATTGTTCAACTTCCTATCAGTGTAATTACATAATTGTTCGTAAATTTTTCAACTTTATCCTGTTAGACAGATAATTATTTTAAATTCTAGTTGTATGGAAAATTACGTTTTATGTATTCTAATGATCGTCCTTTGATTTTTAGCCCCGAGGATGACACTGATCAGTGTCGAAACGTTGGCGTTTTGATTTGAATATTTAATAAATATTGTCCAAGTAAGCTGAGATTTCCTTCAACCTAAACATATTGTATTGTGGACGAAACTTCTTATCACTTTACTGTTTTTACCGCATCATAATGAGCACTCCAACGACTCTCAGTCTTTTAATGAAAACTCCGACTTTCTCCATTATCCCCTCTATGGGTTAAAGCAGAAAACAAATTATAAACAGTTTTCAGAGTTCCAAAAAAAGTCACACAAGACGCTACTGTAGCGAAAGAATGTAGGTGCTCCGCAGAGATTCAAAGAATGATTTGAACATGGCACAAATAAAGTTTTTGGATTTAATTGTTTAAACCTCTTTTGAACTTCTGAGTGAGGTCCAGCCATAGTAGAGGCATTATCATACGTTTGTCTGGAGGTAGTTCGATGAACTAATATCTCAACATTATATTTTTCGCATATTTGTACTGCCTGGCTAAACATTTGCTTAAATTAATTTTCAGCACTTTCTCGAATGTTACGTAAAGTATTTCCGACACTTTTTTCAAGGGCAACTCAAGTCAGTATGTAATGTTTGCAAACTTTTGCATAGTGACAAACTAATGGAAAAGATTTTAACAAATATTTGTAGTGTTATCTGAAATTCAAGAATAAGCATATCTTTTGAAGTGAAATTTCTTAACGCGCGCCGGGAGTAAACTGTGAAGGTCGTGACACGACGAGAAGCCGGGGCCTGTCGCGCTAGCACCGTAACGAAAAAGCGTTACGATATTTTATTGTGATATCTTTGTTAGTTTACAAGCAAGAAATATGGGATTTGCTCTATTACCTTGTCAATACATAAGCGAAACTTTTATGAAGATTATTTGTTTTCCATTTAGGCCTTCCCTTTTTGTTAATTGAGTGGTATATTTAAAAAAACTACTTTTTAACCAAATCCGTTAGGTACGATATGTATAAGGTTAGGGCGTTTAAGTTAAGAAGTTTCACTTCGGATATGCGCACATAGTGCACACGCTTTTTTTATTTTCAATTTTTTCTTTTGTTTTCCATTTTTTCTTCACTTTGTGTTTGAAAATATCTGAGCCTTGGAGGGGGGGGGGTCTTAACCGTTAGTGTAAACGTGTTCTTTCTAACGCCAGGCAACCAATTCCAAATAAGTGGTTGCCTATATTCAGTCGTCACGTGGCCTAAAGTGGCATTAGATTTTCATGTCGATGATGTCAATATAGGATATGTTTACACATCAATGTCTCGAGTATCAGCAGACTCGCTCAATTTTTTTTAGTAATGAAACAATCTTTGTATTCCAATCAATGGAATACAAAGATTGTTTCATTAATATGTTTCGTACATGCATACATCCTTCATTTAATATTATTTTTTGGCAAGAAATATATAATAATATAATTACACAGTATATTATAATACTATACTAATTAGATGCGCTTGCTTTTAAATTGAGATTTGTCAGTTAGGCCATGAATTTATTCTTATATTAGGTACTTTAATTTCAAGCCACTGTGTAAGTAACTTTATACATTACATTAAACGGTTTACATAATTTATTGATATTATATTGCAAACATTGGTATCTATGTATTTAGGCCTAAAGAGATTTCCAGGAACAAATTATTTAGAAAACACTTAAATCCCTATTTACCTTCCGAGAGCAAGACCAAAACATGATCATATTATAATTTGGCACAACATTTTTAGTCATAAGTTGACTTAATACGTTTCATATTGGATAAGAAAATAAACAAATTGTTGTCGTTCACAACAACTTTTAGAATCCAAAATAGGAAGACTTATCACAGAAGTAGTATCTAGACTAGTATTTTTTTATAGGCTTGCCTTTCTATATTATATAAATTTGCTCAAAAAAGTAATTATCTGGACCAGAAATTATGGCCTATTCTAACAACTGCTTATTAATGTACAGGATGGATCGAATTCGAGTCTATGTATGGGGAACTCGAAAATCGTAAGAAATACAATGTCGGTCAAATTAGGGCAAAATTGCGCATTTAGGCCTCTAACAATATGCCGTTTAGAAAGTTTTAAAATTCCCAGTATTTTCGGAGACGGACATTCGGAACAAACCGAAATTTTGAAAAATCGTTTTCCTGGGCGTATTTAAAAACGGATTTCAAATTGAATTGCACCTTTGAATTACAACATTTTCCGCTCTATCCAATGGTGATATTCAGTTTAGAATCCGACGTTTGGCCATCGTCAACTCTCTTTTTTTAAATACAAATTTTTTTTTATCATTTTTCAGATGATATTGGCGCTTTTAATAGATATGAATATGTTTTTAATTTTTTTTGTATACCTACTTTTTTAAAATTTGCATTTAATTTTTTTTTATTATTTATTTTGCTTTGCGGTAATTTTGAATAGTATAATAATATTTTATTTTATTGTTTGTGTTGCGTTGTTCAAACTTTCATTGCCAAAAAATGAAATAGAAATGTAAATATTATGCAGTTTAATGCATTATTTATGCATCAGACTATGAAATTTTATGATATCATAATAATATTATTATTGTCTTAATTTTTTATTGCAGCTGATGTTATCTGTAGCGCCAGATATTATTACTTAATTTCCTGCCCTAGTGCGAATATCTAGATTTTAATAAATTATAATTCATCTATAGTTATTACTATATAACATTTTTGATGACTTTATGCAAAGGGATATCCATAAGATTCCCATTATATTGGGAAGAATAATTATTGATATGAATATGGCAAAATAATAAAGCACCGTTAAATTATTATGCGAGTAAAGTTCCATCCTAGAGCTCAATAAACACGATATGGTTTATTATGTTTATTGATTATGCATTTTAATTCAATATTTCACGCGCCTTCGCGTGTTCATAGCGAGGATTCCTTCTGAATATTTATAATATTTTTTTTTCTTAATTTATAATCAAAATTTCGATAGGTGTGTTGTTTCCAAAAATATTTAACCTAAAGTTGTTTCATCCAAGTATAGCATGACGTAGTATTATCACAGGCATTATAAGATCCTTTACACAAATAGTGCACTATATAAAAATCGGCCTTTCCCATTGGTCGATCCGCATGACCCTCCGCTCGCTTCGCTCGCTACGGGGGCTCAAGAAAAGGAAACTAACCAGGTGCTAACCCAATCTAACCCAAGACATATCCAAAATCAAGAAAAAAAGCTGTTTAGAAACATAATCTTTAAAAAATAATAAAAAAAGCCACGGGGTTCGAACCCGCGTTTTCCAGGTGAGACCCAATGATCTAAACCACTACACCACAAGAGCTATTGATAGAAATCGATTGCATCACGCAGACATCTCGTAATACGAGAGGGATCGACCAATAGGAGAGGTCGATTTTTACATAGTGCGCTATTTGTGTAAAGGATCTTTAAATGCAACTTATTCAATAACCAGCTACTCATCTTGCAGCGGCATCCTTTGATTTGGGAAAGTCAAGTGAAAATTTTAGAAGAGGGCCATGAGTTAATATTTTTCTAAACGTCTGAGCACCTGAATAATACTTTTGACAATTCGGTTGATTTTAAATACGATGTTTTATCGTCCAAAATCCTTTTGAAAACGATTTTAAATGGCAAAATTGTATAAAAATCCGAAATTTCCGGTCTTTTTAGGGCAATAGCCGCAGCTTCGGGCGAATTTGTCGTGGATTTTGAAGGGAATATTCATTTTAAATTCAGTTCGCTTCGTGTCATTACATGGCCTGAAAAATCACGAGACTGTGAAACTGAACCGCTAAGGGCACTGTCAGGAAGCGCAGTGCCCGACACTCCAGCTTTCCGATTTCGATAGAGATGAATAGCTGGTTATTGAATAAGCTGTGGTATTATTATGAATTGTTGATGTTGTTCTATGTTAAATATTTTTTTTGTTGGTTAAATTTGAAAATATTTTATCTTTGCACTGAGCAACTTGTTAGGGTAATAGTTCAGTATCATATTCTCGTAAAAAATTAATAAATCTGCTTATTTCATTTTACTAATTTTTATTTGTATTAAAAATAAAGGCTCAACTTTTCCACTTAACACAAAAAACAAAATAAAGTATTTATATATAAAAATTACAAAAGTAACTTAAGCTATTCAAAATAACGCCAAAGCAAAATAAATAATTAAAAAAGAAATTTAAATAAAAAAGAGAACAAAAAAATATAAAAACATATTCATAATGTCAATATCATCTAAAAAATTAAAGCTTCTAATTAAAAAACGAAAGTTGATGATGATCCCTTGAAGGTGAAACGTCAAATTCAAAACTAGATAGGTACCACCATCTCAAAAGTGGCAATGCCAACGTGCAATTCAATTTGAAATCCGTTTTTAAATAAGCCCAGGAAAAAAGTAAAACGATTTTTCAAAATTTCCGTTCTTTTCCAGATATCTCCGGAAATATTTGGAAATTTAAAACTTTCTAAACGGCATATTATTAGGCACTTAAATGCGAAATTTTGCCATAATCTGACCAACATTGTATTTCATACGGTTTTCGAGATCCCCATACATAGACTCGAATTCGAGCCACCCTATACCTTCATACTTACAAATAAGAATTATTTATGTTTTTAAAACTAAGTTCAGTTGTGTTGAATCCATGATCATAACAACTTTTTGAGGGATCTCCATCTACATGGTTCATTGTGTAAAATATTCTGAATGTATTTAATATAAATTTAGTAAGTGACAAGGGTCATTTGGCTAGGTGGTAGGTCAGTAAATAAAATCAAATAGTGCTAACTCTGCCTTAATTAAACATTCAATAAGAAAACATTATTCTCCGGCACAACCGAAGTAGTATCTAGATTAGTAATTTTTAGAGGCTTGTATTTCGATATTATTTAAACATGCTCAAATAAGTAATTATCTGGACCAGAAACTATCGTTTATTCTAACAACTGCTTACTAATGTACAGGGTGTCCGGTTATAAATGTAACCCCCCTTTAACTTTTTTATTTACCCTCGTATAAAAAAATGTTAAGTACAAAAGTTGTAAGGATCTTCATATAGTTTTCTGCGGTGTTACTAGAAAAAGAATTGAACATCGAAATTCTACTGTGCAAATTAAATGTTTTTTTAAATGGGACACCCTGTATATTCTTCCGGATACCGTTAGAGCTCTTTAAGACGAGTTCAGTAATATAAGGTTTGTTGGGTCTAGCTATAACAGTTACCACGTAAATTGCAAGAATGTCGGGTATCTGATTATTACTGAACCCCTCTCCTAAATTCTTTATTTGGTGAGCTAGAAAAAAATGTTGTATACAAAAGTTGTAGGTTCCTTCAGAAACTTTTCTGCGGTGTTACTAGAAAAACAATTGAACATCGAAATTCTACTGTATAGATTAAATAAATGTTTTTTAATGGGACACCCTGAATATTCTTCTGTATATCGATAGAGCTCTTTAAGGCGAGTTCAGTAATATAAGATTTGTTGGGTCTAGCTATAACAGTTACCACGTAAATTGCAAGAATGTCGGGTATCTGATTATTACTCAACCCCTCTCCTAAATTATTTATTGGGTGAGCTAGAAAAAAATTCTTCCTTCGGAAGCTTTTCTGATGTTCAATTGCTTTTCTAGTAACACCGCAGAAAAGTTTCTGAAGGAACCTACATGTATTTTTCTAGCTCACCAAATAAAGAATTTAGGAGAGGGGTTCAGTAATAATCAGATACCCGACATTCTTGCAATTTACGTGGTAACTATTATAGCTAGACCCAACAAACCTTATATTACTGAACTCGTCTTAAAGAGCTCTACCGATATCCGTAAGAATATACAGGGTGTCCCATTTAAAAAAACATTAATTAAATTTGCACAGTAGAATTTCGATGTTCAATTGTTTTTCTAGTAACACCGCAGAAAACTATATGAAGATCCTTACAACTTTTGTACTTAACATTTTTTTATACGAGGGCAAATAAAAAAGTTAAATGGGGGTTACATTTATAACTGGACACCCTGTACATTCATACTTGCAAATAAGAATTATTTATGATCTTAAAACTAAGTTCAGTTGCGTTGAATCGATGATTGTTTATTCATTTATAAATTTACGGTAAATGTTTAATCAACGGATTTCCATCTACAAATAAATAATATTTCTTATATTTTCTATATTGTTTACAAATAATATAAAATACATTGCTTTGCGTTTTTCAGAAACAATACAGAAATATATTGTTATTTTTACTATACTCAAGATTTAGACATGCGAATTGTGGCAAATGTTGTGTTGTTGTAGGAAGTTACAGAATTCCAATGCAAGAATATAAATATTCATGTTTACTACAATTAGTAGACAAGCATTAACTACTTAGGGCCCCTTTTACAACCTTCGTTAAAACTTAAGTTAAGACCAAGACCGAGTAGTGCAAGAATTATTATGCAAGACCAAGTATTGCATGTAGGGGTTCGCGAGACTATGGTCTCGGTCTCGGTCTTGTCTCGGTCTCGGTCTCGAAAACGAGACCGAAACCTGGAAATTAGAATCGAGACCGAGACCGAGACTTACCTAACGAGACCGAGACCAAGGTACCGAGACTCTCGGTCTCGGTCTCGGTCTCGAAAAATATTTTTATTTGTTGAATTTTCAAAACTTATTTTTCTGAAAAAATCAAATTTTTATGTATGTTATTGGCAATTTATGCCAACGGGGTCCAATCAACCAAAAAATTGAAAAATCGTGCAAATCCAGGTATAACGCTTGTTTATTTTAAATTGGGCTGTTTCTTTTTATGATTCTAGAAGAAAGGTTATACTATACTGTTATGTACATAATATGTAATTATGTAGATATCTTATTTTGAGCCATTTCCAAGCAATAAACAGCTATGAGTTTTCACATTTTTCGTAATATCTACACGGTAATAAAATATCGCGTATCCATTAAACAACTGGATATCTGCTTCTGGTACAACCGTGTCAGATAGTATATTAAAAGATGGCCACCTTTGACCATATCCACTTATACAGTATATACCGTATACCTATACAGAGTGTCACAAAATTAGTGGACGAAGCATTAGCCCTGTAATTATTGGTAAAAAATACCTTAAATTTTTTCTATAAACATATATCAGGAAACGCCCCCTACGGGCCACTTAAAGGTGAGCCCCTAAAGATGTGTTTTTTTCTAATTATTTCCAAAATTGTGTAAAATAGAGTTTTAAAATTTTGGAATTCCCCTAAGTACACTAAGTTCAATATTTAGAATTCGGAAATGGAACAAGAAAAATGCCTAACATTTTGGGAGTGAATATAAAAAATTAACTTCAACTTTTTTGTGGGCTATTTTCTTATTTTCTTTACAAATTTTGAATTTTTTATTTTTTTTTTTGGGTAAAAAAGCGCCTCTTATTTCGTACCATTAGGACGCAGGGTTTTGAGAAAAACGGAATATAAATGTATTCCGACTGCCAAAAACGGGTGTAAATTGAATGCTATAGTTTTTCAAATCTTGCAAATCTGTCATATCTTTTTTCTGGAACAAGTGTTTCTACTGTTTTATAATAATATGAAGTTTTGTAACGTCAAAAGGAATTTTTGGGGAATATCAAAAATTATAACCTTCATTTTACACCCGTTTTTGGCAGTCAGTATACTTTAAAATCCGATTTTCTCAAAAACGCTGCGTCCTAGCGAAGCAAACTAAGAGGCATTTTTTTGCGAAAAAAAAATTCAAATTTTCAAAATTTGAAGAAAAAATATATAAAAAGTTAGCCCAAAAAAAGTAAATTTTTAGATTCACCCCCTAAAATGCTCGCACCTGATTAAAAGTTTTTTTTTTATTTCCATTTTTAAATTCAGAATATTAAAGTTAGTAGAATTCCAAGATTTTAAAACTCAATTTTACACCGTTTTGGAAATAATTAAAGAAAACCATATTCAGGGGCCCATTTTTAAGAGGCTCTAGCTCCCTTCCCGATATATATTTATAAGAAAAAATGTAGTTATTTTTGACCGATAAATACATGGTTGATGTTTCGTCCACTAATTTCGCGACACCCTGTATACCGTTAAATTTCAAGAGTTTTCAAAATAAATGTATCCATAAAATGCAGAATGTTTGAAAATGACATCACTTTGTACGGCTACGCTACAACTGATAAGAAATGTACAAAATAAGAAGTAAAAGCGTTGACTTTGACAATAAAATTGACATAAATCGGTACCTAGTTTTTATGTGTACAGGGTGTCCCAAATTCGAACCTCATCATTGGAATCTCGAAAACTAGAAGAGATACGAGGTCGGTTAAATGGAAGCAAAGTTGCACAATTTGATGCTGATCAAAATGCCACCTTACAAGTTTAAAAATTCCGAATACTTTCGGAAAAAAGCGAATGTTAGCGATTTCATTTTTATTTTTTTATGACTCTATTTGAATAGATATAGCAAAATAAATTTCACATTTTCATTGCTACTTTTTCTGTTATCAGATTTTTAAGCCGACGTTTCGTCTTTGAGCTGCCATCATCAACTTTGTTTTTTTAAATACGGTCCTGGATTTTTTATTACGGATTTTAAGAGCTTCTAAGGTCCCAAAAGCAATGATGTATCGCACTTATTCGAAAAATTCATATTGGTCACATTTTCCATAAGAACTCATGTGTTAGAGAGAGAGACAGAAAATAGAATTTTAATGGGATTAAAAACAAAAACCTTTTTTTACGCATTAATGCTTTGCATAAAGAAAGCTTAAAAACTAAAGTAAGAAGTAGTTAATAAATAATATAATTATTATTAAAGTGTCAACCCTCAAACCATAGGCTCTGGCCAAATTTTTAGCAATTTACCCACGTAATTAGTTGTGTGGGATTAGATTTGGAACAAATATTAAATCACATTCTCATTGTTGTATCGCATACTCTTCGAAAAAATCATTGTAATGATTTCCTGGTAAGATCTTACCAAAAATCTGTTTTCTGTCTCTCTCTAACACATGAGTTCTTATGAAAAATGCCATTAATATCAATTTTTCGAATAAGTGCGATACATCATTGATTCTGGGACTTTAGAAGCTCTTAAAGTCCGTAATAAAAAATCCAGGGCCGTATTTAAAAAACCAAAGTTGATGATGGCAGCTCAAAGACGAAACGTCGGTTTGAAAATCTGATAACACCATCTTGTAGAAAAGAAAAAGTAACAATAAGAATGTCAAATTTATTTTGCTATATCTATTCAAATAAAGTCATAAAAAAATAAAAATGAAATCGCGAATATTCGTTTTTTTTTTCAAAATCTTCGGAAGTGTTAGGAATTTTTAAACTTGTAAGGTGGCATTTTGATCAGCATCAAATCGCGCAACTATGCCTCCATTTAACCGACCTCGTATCTCTTCTAGTTCCCGAGATCCCAATGATGAGGCTCGAATTTGGGAAACCCTGTACATACTTAAAATTCCCTATCACTTGTATACCTACCTTCATTAGAGGTAAGCATTTTTATATCAAAACAACAATTTAGAAACTAACATGAAATATATTAAAATATTATTAGATACCTATTTAAGTTAACTATTATTATCCAAACAACTTTTGCAAACAAAAAGTGTAAAATTATTTAAGAAGTTTATCCCTAATATCACATCTACACCAAGAACTGATACACAAAAGACACTTATTAGATGTTTCATTTAACTTAACATTCCGAAGTAACGTACGTTTGTGTTAGTAACGAAATAAAACAGTAAATGGTTTAATTACTTTTTATTTGCTTAAACCGATACCGAGACCAAACCGAGACAAGACCGAGACCGAGACCAAGGTAGTCTCGGTCTCGGTCTCGAGCTTCGAGACCCGAGGCCGAGACCGAGACTAAATTTTTTCTTCGAGACCAAGACCGAGACTTGCCAGGTCTCGGTCTCGGTCTCGCGAACCCCTAGCATGACTTACGCAAGACCAAGACCGAGTATGCAAGTCTTGCGGTCTTGCGCTTTTTTTTCGAAACTTTCATTTGTTTACATATTGCTCTTAATTCTGGGATCGAAATTGTTGGGTCGAAATATGGAGAAAAAACTTGACAAAAATCATTTTGTTTGTGAGATACATGCAGGGAAAGTTAGAACGTATTCACTATTTGCCACGCCGCATTGTATGTAAATTAATAATAATGATGCCACTAAATTTCTCCAAGCGTTGTTGCATATGGACCGGGATGCATATAAGCACAACGTACATGTATTTGACAAACGCAGGGCCATACGGTTATCTCATTGGTCGATGCCAAATAACAGTACACATTGTTATACAGACGCCAATTAAATGTACATTTTGCTTCCGAGTTTGCGCTCGCCAAATAACAGTACGAATTGCCCTGCGTACCTCAAATGGATGTACATTTTGCCATCTCAACTCCCGCGCTTTAGTTTTGGCTTAGTCATTACGTCGTTTTATGCAAGCACGTCCCTTGTTAAGTTAATTTATTTAACTCAACAAATCAAAAAATTGCGAATGTAACGCTAAAATTACAATAGTGGTTAGAGTAACTACAAAAAATACAATCGCAAAGCACCTACATGTTAAAGTGAGAAAAGAAATGTTATCGGATTATTTTTTATATTTTGTTGCTTTAATCTTTGAGTTAATAATAAATATTTTAGGTAGGGTTGCCGGCTGTAATTACTATAAATAATGAACACACCCACAACATAAACACTGCAGATGCGTTGTCGGCGTTGCCAGCTTCATTATAAACCAGACAATTGTTTGAATCGTACTTTGATAATGGTATGGGAATAACTGAATATATTAATTACCATTTAAACAAACTTGAATTAGAAGCGGATGAAGAAGATCTTGCCACTGGTTTCATAAACCCAAAATATCGTACAGTACGATATTGGTACGACAAATGGCGGAGTGTTAATTTAGGATCGCGTTTTGGCAAATGAATGGTAGAGGTAGTTATATTTTTCATTATATTGAATTATTTTTGGCTAGTTGACTTTTCGATTCTTTGTTTTCGGCCATATTGTCTAACTAAATAGTTATAATATTATTATTTTTAGAAACTTCAAGAAAAACAGCCACAGTACACAGAAAAATGTGTTACTGTAAAGGTTAAGGAAGACCCTTTTACAGTAAGTTGTCATAATTACCTGAAGAGCGCATAATTTACACTGTGCTGGGGATATTGTATTTGTAGGCAGCACCGCGTCTTGTGACGCAGAAAGTAATTCTATAACTTTTATGTTAACAGTATGCTCTGCAGGTGCTGTACTATTAGCAGTACTTATAAACAAGGGTCAAGCAAAACACGACTACATGGCAGGCTTTAAATGTGGTAGAGAAGCTGTTGGCGATTCGCCTTCCAAAGGGAAAGGGTTTTCTGGGCATGATACAATAAACGTAAGGTATGATATCGCGCAGGCGACGATTCGTCTGTGACGTCATTGCGAGCTTTGTTTGGCGCTGCGCGCCGGCCGGCATTTACAACATGAACGAACGTGTGCTTTGCATTTGAGATTCGTATGTTTTAGATTTAAATTTTGTTGGCGTTACTGTTCCTTAGACGATGTTTGTTGGTATTTTTAATTAAAAAACGTTTAATTATGAGGTGTGCTGTGGACGGATGTAAGGTGGATAACCAAGGCAAAAACTTTGATAGGAATATAAGGTGTCTCACTTTTCCCAAAGACAAAATATGTGTAGTAAATGGGTTCACCTGTGTTTTCGTAAGGATAAATTTAACAAAACTTCTGCACGTATTTGCTCAAAACATTTTGAGGAAGATGACTATGTACAGGGTGGCCCGTTTAAGATGGGCTTATACCTTATCTCGAAGACTACGATGGTTGCAAAAAAAATTAAAAACAAAAGTTGTTCCTAGTAAAACTATCTTTACTTTTTTGTATTTTTTTAATCTTTACTTTTTTATATACAGGGTGGTCAAAGAAAGTTACACTTTTTTAAATGAAACTACTTATATTTTATTACATTTTTGGATTCTACTTAAAATTCTAAGCATATTAAATTTGATGTATGATACTATACCTCTAGAGTTAGTAGTTTCACAGCTATAAACAGTTGAAAATCGGTACTGTGGCTTCTTTTCACATTGGTAGCAGGAAGACCATTAAAGATGGAGTAAAATTAATTCCACATTCCTATCTTAACTTTCCAACAGCTATCTGATGGTGCTAACTGATGGTACCTCAAGAGGTACCAGATTTGGTACCCATGGTACCACCTGCCAATGGTACCTACCGTGGTACCAGATTTGGTACCCATGGTACCACCTGTCAGTGGTACCTACCGATGTACCAGATTTTGTACCCATGGTACCACCTGCTAATTAGTACCGTCAGATAGCTCTTGAAAAGTTAAGATAGGAATGTGAAATTAATTTTACTCAATCTCTAATGGTCTTGCTACCATCAGGATTTGATAAATTTAACAATTTCTAAAAAAAGAAAGATGACTAAAATTATTATTTAAGAAAAAATATTATTATCGATTTCCTTTTTTTTTGCTGTCGATTGGCCAATACTCAATAAACAAACGTTTTTTAGATAAAAGTAAAAGTTTATTACGTTTCTCAAAAGATGCTGTTTTTAATACAACTATTTTGATCCATTCATCATAAAAGTTATGTTGAATATATATTTTTTTTTTACTAGTATTTTTATAGTACATATTAATATGTAATAATTATAGTTTTTAATTTCACCCAGGACACAAATTTTCTTAAAAAATAGAGAAAGTATATAAACGTATGCATTTCAATAGAAGCCAATCACGCAATGACGTCAATGCGCGGAGCGAACGAATTTGAGATGGTTAGGTATCATACCTTCCGTTTATTGTATCATGTTTTCTGGGTGCTTTATGACAGATGATAGCGAAGCAGAGAGATAAGCTCTAAACACAGTTTTTCCACAATCACGTTTATTACTTTGTTCTTTTCACATATCGCAATCAGTTTGGAGATGGTTGATTGAAAAAAAAACATCATACTAAAAGAAAAAGGTAACAGTTGTATTATTCATTTAGAAATATATTAACAGCTTTATCTCCAGAAAGCGCCACCGTTGCTTTTTATAATGCATCAAATACCCATCTGTCAGAAAAATATCCTCATTGTGTAGAATATATTAACAACTATTGGATTCGACGCGAAGACTGATGTTTAGCTTATCGTGACGGCAATACTCATGATCATTAAACGAATAACTTCTCTGAAGTATGAGTACGTCTATATAATGACATAGTACTTTCTCGATGTAAAGCTTATAACGTAGTTGCCCTAGTGGACTTTAGTTGTAAGACTATGGAACAATATTATATTCGACGTCTAAGAAACTTTGCTACTAGAGGATACAGTGAAGAAAACCATCTTTTAAAATCACACCTGAAGAAAGCAAGTTATCTAAAAAAGGATAGCATACAAAAAATAGATGAATTCACATACAAAGTACCCAGTGAAAAAAATTACCAAGTGTTATATGATATGAATATTGAAATTGGTTTACATCTAAATGGGGAACGAAACATAGAAAATGCAAAATCGCATGGCAGTGGACACTAGGAGCTAATAAAATATATGTTTTTACAACCTTTTAATTTGTGTTAAGGTACTTAGTTTTTGTATTGCATTTTAAATATTTAAAATACATTCTCGTGCAACTTTAATTTACTGCCATAAGGTACACGGCGATGACTCGATTCTGGCAATAAGTACTGTTATCTGGCATACATCTGTATTTTTAAATCCCTTGCAAAACGTACATGACTGTGACTCCGCAATGGCAGAACGTACTGCTATCTGACATCAACCAATCAGAAAGCGTAGAGACATGCCGTTTGCCATAATCATGTACGTTGTGCTTATATGCGACCGGGATATATTGACCGATTTTAGGATGTGATTTTGGCCAGTATGCCCTTTGTATATAGCCTATAATAATACCATTGACTGATATTCAGTCAACCCTATTATTCAGTCAACCACATTACGTATATTCTGATGTTACAAAGTGATAATGTGAAGCATCATCCTGGGTTCTTTACATACAGGGTGTCCAAATAGAATAGGAATATATTTGGAATCTTGAAAACTATAACAGATAAAAAAATTATTAAATGGAAAACGTTGTAAGATATTTATTTAATTGCTACTTCAAATCTGTTTAATAATGAATTTATAGTTCATAATCACGAATTTCGTAATGAATTTTATTTCTCTTTTTTCATTTTCCACATATTTTCAAAAAACCAAAAAAAAAATTATTTTAAAAAACTGCTAGTTTTATGTAATTTTTAAATTTTTGTTTGTACTTGCTATATTTTCTTGACAAAATATAGTAGAGTTCAACAGTCGTCCTTGTCCTACGCTGTGTGTGAATTTGTCATTTGCTGAGAAACGCATAAAACTGATGTGCAGATCTTCATTGTGCAAAATTAATTTTGGTTGATTTCATTGCCCACCTAACGAGCCTGCTAATAATCGGTTTTTATAGAAAGACGTAAAATCCAGTGGCTTTGTTATAAATTTTCTCAAACTTTTGAAATTTTATTATAAGAAAATATTCTAAAAAACATTGTCAAAATTAATAAAATAACTACATCAGATTATCAAGATAGATAAATACATACATACATTTCAACTCAACTATGGGCAACCATGTTTTAAAAAATTAAATTTACGTTTAACTAAAATAGTTCTTATGTTAACACCGCCGAAATTTATAACTGTAAATACACAGGATGTTTCAATATTATACGGACAAACTTAAACAAAATGTTTTTTTTAAGAATTTTTACTGCAAAAAATTACCTGATTTAATTGTTAAAATTTGTCGCTTGGTATTTAGTATTGACAAACCAAATTTTTCATACTGGCAAATACTGTATCTTTCTTTAAACCTTTATTTACTTGCAAAAAATTGCTTCCAGTAAAAATCTACCAAAAAGTGCAAGACTAGCAAGAGTCTTGGAGCAAGACCAAGACCAAGACTGGACCCTGCAAGACCAAGACCACTCATTAGACTGCAAGACCAAGACCAAAACCACACATGCAAGACCAGTCTTGGTCTTGGTCTTGCTCTTGCATTTGCTCATCAGTAGTGATCCATATGCGCTATTCTGTTTCTTATTATTTTTCTCGTCATGGAGTACTAATTAAGATTCATTACATCTTCATCTTCATCGTCGCTAAGAAGATCCCCAAAAATATATTTAATGTCCTCAATAATAAAAAAAACAGCCTATATTTGAGTAATAAACTAAGGATTGTAGTTTAAACTATACCTTAAGTGCCGGTAACAGTTAAACGTTGGTTAGAAGTTAAACGAAAGATTAAACTTGAGTTTGAGGTTTAAATGACACTTTTAAAAGTGGCCCTTAGCAGACAAGTAGTTACCATACCTAATTTTCAGAGATCTTTTCAGGATATACTCTTTGTTACAGTAAAATAACTTCTTAGGACAGAATACTATTAAAAATAATTTATAATAATTAATATCTTAGTCACGCAGTGATTTGATTATTAGATTATATTGTAGTAAATAAGATTAAGATATTTAAGGATTCCCATTATATTGGGACGAATAATTATTGATAACAATATGGCAAAATAATAAAACATCTTTAAATTATTATGCGAGTAAAGTTCCATCCTAAAGCTCAATAAACACGATATCGTTTATTACGTTCATTGATTCAGCCTTTTAATTCAATATTTCACGCGTCTTCGCGTGTTCATAGCGCGGATTCCTTTCGAATATTTATAATTTTTTTTTAATTTATAATCAAAATATCGATAGATATGTTTTTTCCTCTAAGTATAGTATCACGTAGTATTGTTATGCATTTTTGATGTTCTATGTTAAATATTTCTTTTGTTGGTTAAAAAATGAAAATACTTTATCTTTGCACTGAGCAACTTGTTAGTGTAATAGTCCAGGACCATATTCTCGAAAAAATAAACGAATCGGTTTATTTAATTTTACTATTTTTTATGTTTATTAAAAATAAAGGCTCAACTTTTCCATTTAACACAAAACACAAAATTATATGTTAGTAAAGAATATAAAAATTTCAAAAGTAACTTAAACTATCCAAAATTACGCCAAAGCAAAATAAATAATTAAAAAAAAATTAAAAATAAAGAAAAACACAAAAAAAAATAAAAACACATATCTATACTAACGATGAAAAAAAATAAAGTTTGTCTTTAAAAAAAGAAAGTTGGTGATGACTCCTTGAAGACGAAACGTCCGATTCAAAACTGGATTCCACCATTGGATAGAGCGGGAAGAGTTGCAATGCAAACGTGCAATTTGAAATCCGGTTTTAAATAAGCTCCGGAAAAAAATTAAACGATTTTTCAAAATTTCGTTTTTTTTAAGATACTTCGGAAATACTTGGAAATTTAAAACTTTCACCTAAATGAGCCATTTTACCCTAATTTGACCGAATGATCGGCATTGTATCTCTTACGATTTTCGATATCCCCATACCCATACACAGACTCGAATTCGAGCCACCCTGTACATTCATACTTGCAAATAAACATTATTTATGTTCTTAAAACTAGGTTCAGTTATGTTGAATCGATGATTATTTATTTATAAATTTAGGGTAAATCTTAAACCAAAAATTATTGTCTACCACAACAACTTCGTTTATGGCGCGCGTACTTTTTTAAAGGTTGCTATAGAAACATTTGATGATGTCAAATGTGACAGATTAATATATTCGTCAATATATCCCTTAACTTTAATATTTAAAACATTTTTGAGATTATGATGCATTCGTAATAAAAAATAGCGTATGATATACGTGTATAAGAGGCCTTTAAAACCCTTGCGACTTACAAAACACTCCGCTGCGCGTCGTGTTTTGAAATA
>JAEQML010066482.1:0-19953 GCA_016904865.1 Pissodes strobi | reverse complement strand
GAAGAATTACTATAGCATTTTTTACTATTCTAAATTATTAAATTTATTTTAAAATGCGCATGCTTTAGTCAGATTAACAATTAGTTACATGAGCTTTAAAGATTTGGAGGGTTCTTCCTTTATTTTACCGCAAAATAAGTCTTCAAGCAGTTATAGTAAAAAAACAATTACCGCACAATTAAACAATTAGTTTAGGTGAGGTTATGCTTGGTTAGGTTAGGTTATTTTATGTTAGGTTGGCTAAGGTAATACTGCAATTACCGCTCAATATAGCTATTAGTTTTGAAGCAATAGATTTCGATCGCGAATTAGCGAATCCGTCCCACTGTGCGACGTCGGCTACGCCCCAAAGAAAATCGACCCCGACTACCTGCAAAAATCGACCCCGACTACCAGCCAACCTCGGCTACCTGCCATTCAAGGTTGAATACACCCGAGGCCAAGTGGGCTATCAAGGTCGAATACACCAAAATGAGCACCTTAAAGTGCGGGCCGAAACTGGTTGCCCTAAACTCAGAATCGCCGGCGGCTGCCCCAAAATCAGAATTGACGCCGAGTGACGCATTTAAAGATCCTTTACACAAATAGTGCACTATGTCAAAATCGACCTCTCCTATTGGTCGATCCACCTCGTATTACGATATGTCTGCGTGATGCAATCGATTTCTATCGAGAGCTCTCGTGGTGTAGAGGTTTAGATCATTGGGTCTCACCTGGAAAACGCGGGTTCGAACCCTGTTGCTTTTTTTTATTTTTTTTTAATTATGTTTCTAAACAGCTTTTTTTCTTGATTTTAGGTATGTCTTGGGTTAGATTGGGTTAGCACCTTGTTAGTTTCCTTTTCTTGAGCCCCCGTAGCGAGCGAAGCGAGCGGAGGGTCATGCGGATCGACCAATGGGAAAGGCCGATTTTTATATAGTGCACTATTTGTGTAAAGGATCTTATAATGCTGCTCCGACTACCCCCTATTTAGAATCCACGTTGGCCTTTCTACCCTATCCTTGACATTGAACAATTTTGTTAATATAGCAATCAGTCAACAAAAGTAGTGCCGAAAAGAGCTTCTTTTCGACACTATTTTGCGTATCGAAAAAGACTTTGTTATGATACCAAAATAGAAAATAACTATTTGAAAACTCTTAAAATTTAACGGTATACATATAAATAATAAAAAAATAATAATTTATAGGCAAAATTCCACTAGGTGTGTTTTTCCATCAAAGCACCTATAGTATCACGCAGCATGAATGTAAATTGTTTATGTTCTCTATTAAAAAAAAAATTAATTGGTTAAAAGTTTAAAATATTTCATCTTTGCATTAAGCAACTTGTTTGAGTAATAGTTCATGGCCATAGTCTCGTAAAAAATAATTTTACAATTTTTTATTGTTAATTACGCCAAAGCAAAATATATAAATTAAAATAAAAATTTTAAAATTTAAAAAAAAATTAAAAATTAAAAAGAAAATAAAAACATATACTCATATTAATAACGCCAATACCATCTGAAAAACGATAAAAAAAATTAAAGTTCGTATTTAAAAAAATAAAGTTGATGATGATCCCTTGAATACTAAACGTCGGATTTCAAACTGGATACCATCATTGGATAGAGCGGAGAAAGTGACAATGCAAAAGTGCAATTCAATTTTGAGATCAGTTTTTAAATAAGCACAGGAAAAAAAACGATTTTTCAAAATTTCGGGATTTTCCGGATATATCCGGAAATAACCGGAATTTTAAAACTTTCTAAACGGCATATTGTTAGGCATCTAAATGCGCATTTTTGCCTTAATATGACCGACACTGTATCTCTTAAGGACTGTTCATAGTGGGAGCGTCGGGCGTCGCGTCGCGTTTAGCGTCGCGTCCTTTAAAAAACAATCCAATGCATTTAAATATATATGCTCAGAGTAGAAGCGCTAATAGGGCGGCGCGGCGCGGCGTGTCTAGTGTTGTAAATAGCGTTCGTCGAGCGTCAGCGTCGGAAACAATCCGGATTGTTTTTTCCGCGTTTTCAGGACGTTTAGTTGTCAATCAAGATGACTTCTGAAGACACAGCCGAGGTATTAATAACCGAAACCCTAGTCCCCACCACTTGTTACCTCCTGAAAACCCTAGACATCAAAACTTCTTGTTATCTTCACAAAATCCTAGCCCTCATAACTTGTTACCTCAACAAACCTCTAAATTGACTGAAAACCCTTGCCGTTATTACTTGCTATCTCCACAAAACTCTAGCCCACATCACTTTTTGCCTCCTAAAAACTCTAGCCATCATCATTTGTTATCTTCAGAAATCTCTAAATCTCCTGAAAATCCTAGCCAACATCACTCGACTGTGTCCTCAAATTCTTCGACACCGACCACGTCCTTTGCCGAGCCCTTAACGCAACAACACTCTATTCAGAACTCTAAATTTACTGAAAACCCTAGCCGTTATTACTTGCTCCACAAAACTCGAGCCCACATCACTTTGTGCCTCTTGAAAGCCCTAAATCTCCTGAAAATTCTAGCCCACATCACTCGTCTTTCCCTGTTTATGGGGTGAATTCCAACTCTTCTTCTCTTTAATCTAAAATATGGTGTCTCCAATAAGAATATTAACGTACACAAATCAACTGTTTTTCTTGGGGCCATTTTGTAAACTGTATTTTAAACCGCAGTAGAGGACGCTGTCACTTACGCTGTCACTATGAATGTCTTGACGCAACGAAACGCTGTGCGATGCTCAACGCGACGTAACGCTCGACGCGACGCGACGCCCAACGCTCCCACTATGAACAGTCCTTAACGGTTTTCGAGTTCCCCATACATAGACACGAATTCGCGCCACCCTGTACATAACAGTATAACATTTCTTCTAGAATCTTAAAAAGAAACAGCCCGATTTAAAATAAACAAGCGTTATATCCGGATTTGCACGGTTTTTCAATTTTTTGGATGATTGGACCCCGTTGGCATAAATTGTCAATAACATACATAAAAATTTGATTTTTTCAGAAAAATAAGTTTTGAAAATTCAACAAATAAAAATATTTTTTGAGACCGAGACCGAGAGTCTCGTTACCTTGGTCTCGGTCTCGATAGGTAAGTCTCGCGAACCCCTAACCATGTTAGCATCATCAGGAGATTATTAAGAGTTTTAATCATCTCCTGATCATGCTAACATGGTTAGCGAAACGCGCGTCGAGTGCAATAATTCTGTTTCGGTATTGTGGATAAAACTCCGTTTTAGTGCATGTTGTCGAAGGTTCCAAACCCCAACATAGCAACGCTAGAGGGTAAAATAAGATGGGGGCTAACTTGACGCCCCCCAATATTTTGGAAATCAGATCATAAAAAAAATTAATTGTGATTTAAACGGCAGTGTCCTGACCTGTGCTGAATAAGGTTTTTCTCAAAATTTCAATTTTAGGCCATTTTCTGCACTTGGCCCTTAGAATTTCCTGAAAAATTTGTAACCACTCACTGTGCTCAAAGTGTACTTTACTGTGCCGATGATATTTTCAACTGTGCCGTTTCGATACCTAAGTTATATGAAAAAATAAGTTGGGGGGCTAATTTGATGCTCTGCTCCCCATATTTCGAAAATCAGATCATACAAAACTGAGTTCTGATTTAATCGGCAGTGTGCTGAACTGGGCTGGATAAGGTTTTTCTCAAAATTCAAATATTAGGCCTTTTTCTGCTAGTTGCATCCCTCCCCCCTCCTCCACATTCGAATTTGTTGGTTTAAGTTAGCTTTGGTTAGTTTGGGTTAGTTTCGTCTCGTTTAAGCCCCTGCGCACTTGCGTAAAGAAAGACTTGCGCGTAGCGCAAACCTTTCATCACGCAAGCCTCGGCGAAACAATTTCGGTTACCTTGGGTTAGTTTGGGTTTGCTTTGGTTAGTTTAGATTAGCTTTGATTAGTTTGGGTTAACTTTGGTTAGTTTAGGTTAGCTTTGGTTCCTATCTCCGAATGCGGAGTGGCTTGAGCAAGCCGCCAGGCTCGTCACCGGGTTGCGGATAGGTGAACGGCCAGGGGCCGCAAGGCTCCTGGTTAGTAGTGGCCATGACGTGAAGGCCGCGGCTTAAAAACCGCGCGTCCGGAACAAAAGTCACTGCCGCGGACAGGCTCCCCCACGGGCTCACATCTTGTGAGACGGACTTGGCAAGTCCGGGGTCACACCCCGTAGCTGTCTCTGTGCTGTTTCAACTTGTCTGGGCACAGAGTCCACCTCTTCTTTCAACAGTCTCACTTTCCTATCTAAACCTCTCTTGGTTAACTCTTGTTCTTTCCGGCCCCGATGCTATTAGGCAACGAGGGCTAGGGGTCTCTAACTTTTCATTTCTTAAAAAACAAAACAAACAAAAAAAAACCTGGCGGCTAGGGAAAAAACGCAAGCGACAAGAAAATGTGTGATAAAACAAAAGTACCCCAGGCGGGTCAAATCCCGCCGTCGGCGTCGGCTCCGACCGGGTGAGAGCCCCGGTGGCCGGCGCAGGCCCCACGGATTCTTGGGGGGATTGAGATGTGAGCCCGTGGGGGAGCCTGTCCGCGGCAGTGACTTTTGTTCCGGACGCGCGGTTTTTAACTCAAAATCCTAACTTAATTACTAACAGAAGACGGGAGGTGAAATGCCGGCCCGGACCTGTATAAGTATAATATTTTTTATTTAAAAAAAAACTGTTTAAATTTTTGTCAAATTTTTTAAATATTGTAATCTACTAAAGAAATATCACCCTGTCGTAGGTTTGAACTTGAACTTGTAGATTGTTATATAAATATTAAAAGCAAACTAAACAACGGGAGCAATCAAGAGGAGCGACTTTCAACCTTAAGCATGCCATGCTCATCACTTTATTATATAAATACGCTAACGAACCTTCAGTTCTTCAGACTTTGGTCTCACCTCCAGCTCCCAGGTTAGTCATTTGACGACTGCCTACGGGTTCTATCCGCTTTTAAAGTTAGCTATACAGCTGCTTTAGGTTCTACTCCATTATTCCTTACCAAACTTGCCACCGGTTAGTCACTTGACGACTGCTAGGACCAGGGGTTTCACAACCACCGTAGTAAAGTCAAGACAAGAAGTTTGTCAGAGTTCTGAGAAAGACAAGTGTCTAAACAGTCAGTTAAAAAGTTTGTGAAATATTTTATGCTCTTAAATAAAACCCGACTCTTAAGAAAAACTATAAATTATAAGACAGTAAACAAAGACCTATAAACAGTAACTCAAATCGAGAAAACATGCGCACCGTAGTAATCGGGTATAATAGAATTTCATTTTTCTGACCAATAATCATTGTTAAAGTTGTATCGTTAATACATTGTTATTGTTATAAACTAAACGTGCTTACTTTATCATCTCTTCTTCCCCCACGTAACTCGGCCCCGGCCTACCTCAGTTACCCGCCCGGCACGCTAAACAAGGCGTGTCCTCACGAATAGATTAAAGGAAGCATTGAGACCCCGTCATTGTACTAATAGCGACGCGGCTCTTGAAGTTATTCTTTTAAAAACGCGACAACCACCAAGATTATTCGTGACAATATAGTTTTTGTTTTACATGGCTGATGGCCGAAAGAGATTTTCTGGTTCCCAATACCGAAGGAAGAATCGAGACTTTCGAATTTAGTATAATAAGTATCAAAGAAGATATTTGTTCTAATTGAGATGTAACCGATTGAATTAGATAATTTGCAGTTAAAAAGGCAAGAAAAGTCAATTTTAACGTGTAAACCCTTTTAGCTGGCTTAAATATATAAATTTTATTTTAATTACGTTTTCATTTTTATGTATGTCAATAAATAATTATTTACAATTTGACTTTAAAAAATGTTGTTTTATTAATTTTCCCAATTTGAAATGGGATAGGCAGGACAAGTGCGTCACACGTCACAAAACCTGCATTGAAATTATTCCAGTAAGGCCTAGACAAATTTTGTGAAATGCTATAGATAGGCGATTATTATTGTGAAGTTTTGTACACATTCCAAAAACTGATGAAATTTTCCTGCAACACTCTTTCATCCTGCTCATCTCAGATCCGGCTGGAAATTTAAGGCTTTATGCCTACATTTTTTGGAGGCTCAAAATGAACATTGGGCGTGGCGCGTGAAAAAAATGTCTGCCTCCGGCGGCGTCTACCGCGTACTTCCACCTCTTGTACTAATAATAGACAGTATAGGGGTTCAAAAAGCCGAAGAGTCCTGTTCGCGCAAATTTGGAACATTTGGCAACTCTGCAAAAATCGGCGAATCAGCGGACGAAGGAAGAAGAAGGCTGGCTTCTCGAGAGAACTGCCGGCAACTGAAGTTGTTTTGTATGTTAGTCACAATAAAAAGTATTTTTTTCGTGCAATTAGTCGTTTGTTTCAAGTATGTAGTAACCAGCGCAAACATTTGGTCCTTAAAGCCCGATATTTAGTCAAATACATGCCATAGTCTTGCGATAGAAAGTGAAAATCGAGGTCTTTGTTGGTACAGTTGCCGGCAGACATTCCAGCAAGCGATCAAGGTGAGCATTCCTTATTTTTAACCAGTTTTAAGCAATTGACCTATTTTCCATTTACCTTTGTGTATAGTTTTGATTGAACCGGTACAATGGCTGAATTGAATGAGTTAATAAGACAAAGGGGTACAATTAAAGGAAGTTTAACCCGCCAAAAATCCTATTTCGATGTAGTCAAGGCCGGGGAGATTAATTCGCGTATAGTCGAGGAACTAGAACTTAGGTTTTCTCGGATTGTACCATTACTAGATAATTTTAATATCAAACAAGATGAGATTGAAGTAAATCTTAAAGATGCTAGTAAACTTGAGGAGCAAGAACAGGAAAGAAATAATTTTGAAAATTTATATTTTAGCTTAGTAGGTGAGATAAGAGAAACGATTAACAGTTTTTTCAATGCACAAAATGCTCTAGCGACAAGCAATAATAATTCCATTTCTGGGGCGTCTCAGGGTACGTCAAATGTTGTACGGCAGAGAGTTGTACAGCTACCTGCTTTAAAACTTCCTACGTTTAATGGTCGCTATGATGGATGGGCGGAGTTTAGGGATGGTTTTAAAGCATTAGTTCATGATAATGAGGGTTTAACCAAGGTTCAAAAGTTCTATTATTTGCGATCTTCTTTAAAAGATGACGCTTTAAATCTTATTGAATCTATTCAAGTGTCAGAGTCAAATTATAACGATGTATGGAAGTTATTACATGACAGGTTTGAACAAAAAGCTTTGCTCATTCACAGTCATCTTAGGTCTATGTTTGAATATCCAATAATTGAAAGAGAAAATCATGCGAGCTTGAGAACGTTTTTTGACACAATGACTAAACACATAAGAGCACTTGAGACGCTAGGAGAGGAGATAGATAAGTGGGATAGGATTTTAATATACCTTTTTACGACAAAAATGGATAGGGTAACTAGGAAAGAATGGGAGTTACTTGACACTCAAGGTGAACTACCAACTATGTCGGATTTAAATAAATTTCTAAAACATAGATGTGAAGTCTTAGAAAAGTTAGAAGTGTCAAATAAATCCTATTCTAAAGAAATAGAATCGAAAGGTAGTAAAACAAGCGATAAAGGATTCAGAACAGGTCAAAAATATAACGCCTATAATAGCTATGAAAAGACACCACCTAAACCAGGATTGAGTTGTTATTTTTGTCACCAAAAACACACTATTTTTCAATGTGAAAGGTTTTTAGGGCTCTCACCGGTACAAAAATCAGCCGAAGTACGTAAACTTAAGCTGTGTTACAATTGTTTAAGACCATCACATGACGTTCTAGATTGTTTACATTCCGGGTGTAAGAAATGCGGACAACGACATAATACTATGCTACATGCCGAGACTATACCGATTCCACAAGAGCCAGATAAAAATATGGCGTCGCAAACGACAATGATCGTCGCAGACGATAGCAGTGTTGCCGCGCTTCATTCTCGTGATTCCCAGGATGTGAGTACCCACAATTACTATTTTAATTCAATACCAGAGATAGAAGGGGCTTATAATAACACGTATAAAAGTAGTCAAGTGATTCTGTCTACCGCGATAGTAAAAATAAGGGACTCTACGGGAAATTTACACGATTGTCGCGCGTTATTAGACAGTGGAGCTCAAAGTAACTTCATCACGGAGAAATTGTGTAAACGACTGAAACTTAATATTACGACAGGCAATTTTTGTCTTTCGGGAGTTGGTAATTCGATATCCAAAAATTAAAAATAAAACAAATATTGATATTAGTTCTGGCGATGGAAATTACAATAAAATGATTGAGTGCTTAGTATTGCCGCATATTACTGACAACTTACCTACTGTGTCATTTAATGGTCATATTATGTTAAAAATTCCGAAGGGAATAAAACTTGCTGATCGCACATTCAATATACGAGGTTCAATAGATTTGTTAATCGGTTCTGCTGTTTTTTGGGAATTACTGTGTAACGGTAATTATCAAATAGAGAACTCACAAATTATATTACGGGAGACACGCTTAGGTTGGGTAGTGGGAGGTACCGTACCTATTACAATGACTAAGTTTACATCGAACACTTTTCCCGAAGTCTCTTGTTTTTCGTTGGATAAGGCTCTAACAAGGTTTTGGGAAATTGAAGAGGCTGGTGTAGGTCCAGGTATGAATAAGATACTAAGCGAGAGTGAACGATTTTGTGAAAAACAATTTATAGAAACTTTTGAAAGAACCATCGAAGGAAGGTTTATTGTAAGTTTGCCATTAAAAGATAACTTCGAAAAGTTAGGACAATCGAGAGAAAAGGTATTACAGTGTTTTTATTCTTTAGAGGCAAGGTTGCAAAAAAATCCAGAATTAAAGACCGAGTATATAAAGTTCATGAATGAATATGTTAGTATGGGTCATATGAGTGAAGTGGACGAAAAGGTGAATGATTGTGTTTCGTATTACATACCACATCATGCGGTTATACGGGAGGATAGCACAAGTACTAAAGTGCGAGTCGTATTCAATGCGTCCATGAAAACTAATAGTGGACTATCATTAAATGATGTCCAACATACTGGGCCTACAATACAAGACGAATTATTAGCTATTATCCTGCGATTTAGAAAACATGAATTCGTGATGACAGCAGATGTTTCGAAAATGTACCGTATGATACTAGTGAAAGAAAATCAACGATGCTTACAACGAATATTTTGGCGACCAAGTCCTTTAGACGAGTTAAAAGTTTTTCAACTAAATACCGTAACTTACGGCACAGCGTCAGCGCCTTACCTTGCTGTTCGGTGTTTAAAACAGTTAGCGATTGAAAATAGTGATACTTACCCTGAAGGAAGTCATTCTATTCTTAACTCTTTTTATATGGACGATTATTTAGAGGGCGCTAAAATTGAAGAACAGTTACTTCAATTGCAAAAAGAAGTTTCTAATATTTTATCTATTGCTGGACTGGAACTTAGAAAATGGCTATGTAACAAAAATAATTTATGTCAGAGGTTTCGTTTTAATGAACAACTAGATTTAAACTTTGTTAAAATTGGGGAAAATGAATCTAATAAGACACTTGGAATACTATGGAATGCCAGTTTAGATACTATACAATTTTCCGTACACATTAACAATTCTCATGTCATTACAAAACGTAGTATATTGTCTCTCGTAGCTCAGATTTACGACCCGTTAGGTCTTCTGAGTCCTATTATTATAGTAGCAAAGCTTCTTATTCAACGACTATGGCAAGCTAAGTATGGTTGGGACGATGAAGTGCCTCATGATGTAAAATCTAACTGGTTGATGTTTAAAAATAATGTACATAATTTAAATCAATTAAGGGTCCCTAGAAAAGTTGTGTGCTCGAATTATACTAGTATAGAGTTACATGGGTTCGGAGATGCTAGTCAGCTAGCGTATGGATGTTGCATTTATATAAGATGCTTTGATGAAAATAAAAGTTGTACTTCTATATTAATCTGTTCAAAATCTCGAGTAGCACCCATTAAGCAAGTCACGTTACCCAGACTGGAACTGTGCGCTGCTCTCTTACTTGCAAGGTTAGCACAAAAGACAATTAAATATTTTGATGTTAAATTTAATAAAGTATATTTTTGGTCAGACTCACAAATTACCCTTGCGTGGATAAAGGGGTCACCCAACAATTGGAAAACGTTTGTGGCTAATCGTGCAAGCGAGATACAGCAACTTACAAATATCAATGATTGGTACTATGTGAAATCGCAGAACAATCCTGCTGATTTAATTACGAGAGGTACGTCGGTAAGCGATATTATTCAAAATAAATTGTGGTGGAATGGGCCAGAATGGCTACTCGATTATACTTTTAAACCAACGGCGTTTGCAAATAAACAAGAATTAGACTTACCAGAACAAAGGATATCTGTCGCTACCGTTACAGTTGACAGTAAATTTAGTTTATTTGATAAATTTTCCAATATAAGCAAGCTAAAACGAGTATTTGGCTATTGCTTAAGATTTATATGGAATATTACATGCGAGAAAAAACGTTTGAGTAAAAGAATAGGTTTTTTGTCAGTTAATGAGTTAGAGCTGTCAATGAATAGGTTAGTAAATCTAGCACAAAGGGAAGCCTTTCCTATTGAATATCACAGATTAAAAAAGAACTTACCAATAAGCAATAAAAGTACTTTACTGTCGTTAAATCCTGTTTTGATTAATGATGGCATTCGAGTAGGAGGTAGAATTCAAAATTCTAGTCATGAATTTGTCAGAAAACATCCCTTAATATTACCAAAATCACATTTGTTGACTAAACTTACCGGTGAACACAGAAGGTTAATGCATTGTGGCCCTTCTCTTCTATTGTCTTCTGTACGTGAGCGTTATTGGCCGCTTTCCGGTAGGAGCCAAGTTAGAAAGATCGTAAGAGACTGTGTAATTTGTTTTAAAGTAAAGCCAAGAGCGAGTCAATATCTCATGGGTGAATTGCCCGAATCTAGAGTAAATCAGTACTTACCTTTTTTTAATACCGGATGTGACTTGCAGGTCCTTTTTATCTAAAGGATCGCATGACTAGGGGAGCAAAATTAATTAAGGGATATGTGTGTATTTTCATTTGCATGGCTACAAAGGCCATCCATTTAGAAGTTGTTTAAAACTTAACTACATCATGTTTTCTAGCGGCATTTAAACGCTTTATTGCGCGGCGCGGGAAACCCCTAAAT
The DNA here is from genome assembly GCA_016904865.1 of Pissodes strobi. Lineage (NCBI taxonomy): Eukaryota > Metazoa > Arthropoda > Insecta > Coleoptera > Curculionidae > Pissodes > Pissodes strobi. Next base: position 8,774 of record JAEQML010066482.1, on the reverse strand, counting down.
ATATATTCCGATAACGGAACAACTTACGTTGGAGCAAATTGTGAATTGAAACAGCTGTATGATGTTATATCAAACTCAAATGCGGAATTTAACTATTATTTCTCTGAACAAGGCATAACATGGCATTTCATTCCTGCGAGGGCTCCCAACTTCGGGGGTATTTGGGAAGCGGGAGTTAAAAGCTTCAAGTTTCATTTGAAAAGAGTTATAGGTGAAGCTCATCTAACTTACGAAGAATTGGCCACGGTACTTGTCCAAATTGAAGCTGTGCTCAATTCTCGTCCTATCTGCCCTTTATCTGCCTCTCCCGACCAACTTAATCCCTTGACACCTGCTAATTTCTTAATGGGACGGAGCGCCACCTCTCTACCAGAAAAATGTTATACGGAGATAAAAGAAAATCGACTAAAACGCTTCGAACGATTACAGCAAATTATACAACATTTTTGGGTACGCTGGCATAAGGAGTACCTTAACGAACTTCAAGCAAGAAGTAAATGGAAACAGCAAGCATCTCCTATTAAAGTTGGAAGTATCGTCCTTGTAATTGAAGATAAGGCTCCTCCACTGAGATGGCCTATGGGGATCGTGGAACAGCTGCATCCAGGGAAAGACGGTATTGTGAGAGTGAATGATCGGGTCTTTAAAAGGCCGGTTACAAAGTTGTGTGTTCTTCCCCACGATTCATGATGTAACTTTTAAGCTGTAACCATTTAACTTTTAAGTGTTTTTGATTAACTTTTTGTTTGGTTTTTTTTTTAACTGACTTGTTGAAAGTGTCTGTCAACACGTTTCAAGGGGGCCGGTATGTTCGCGCAAATTTGGAACATTTGGCAACTCTGCAAAAATCGGCGAATCAGCGGACGAAGGAAGAAGAAGGCTGGCTTCTCGAGAGAACTGCCGGCAACTGAAGTTGTTTTGTATGTTAGTCACAATAAAAAGTAATTTTTTTCGTGCAATTAGTCGTTTGTTTCAAGTATGTAGTAACCAGCGCAAACAAGTCCCGGGGCGGCGGCACATGTAGGTTTTGAATTGTCAAGAGTACATGGTTCCATATTTCTTAGATCTGTACATAGCTGATTTTCAACTGCACAAGCTTCAGTCGGTTGTAAATCAGAATTACCAGCACAAGTTTTGATATCTTCACATCTAATTTTTAAATTATTGATAGTACATGGTTCTATATTTACTAGTTCTGTCAATAATTGCTGATTAACATATACACGTATAATGGAAGCTCCCATATGACCTTTATCAAAAAATTTATCACTGCCCAAATCTATACACTCAGAAAGTGGAATTTCCCTTTGCAACTCAAAAACTGAATTGTTATTCTGTAATACAAGGCTTTTGCTACCGTCGGCATCGATACTACCACTACTTTTGTCTGAAACAAAAAAGACATGTGATACAAAAAACAAATAAGTATAATAAGAGTGGATCATAAATTCGTTTTCAGACAGGTGACCATAAAATAAGTCAATTTGGCTATGTATTATGTGAGGCTCGTTTTATTAGTCTTCTGTAAGTAGGCCTTTTGTTTAAATTCACAATGAAGAAAATATTTATGAATGGTTTAAACAAAAAGGTTTATTAAAAAAAATAACAATCTGCGAAATCTTTTGGAGTATTTTTCGATATAGGTAAATATAGCCTAATCAGCTATTTTCTCGTCATGCGTCTGATAACAAATTTATGACTCACAATTTTTGAGACATCGTGTTTAAAACACTATTTTTTACAAGTAAGCGGTCATCACATGACAACTATGCTAGTAGCGTGAACAATGGAGGGTTAATAAATGCTTACCTTGATTATTAGGTGTGGGTGGGCTTAACGTCATCGTTCACACAATATTCTGCATGTTTCTTTGATTTCTGGTTATCTGTTAAGGTATCATTTTTAACATCTGCTAGCTGTTTTTGGAGTTCTGCTAAGGGTAAATCATCTTCGATATCAAAACAGCTTCTTGTAACCCTAATTTTACTTCTAATACGCTCCATCGCCATCACTTTACCGAAATACCATCGCCGTTTATATAACATTTTAACACTACATCCCACTTTTATTTCTTTTCGATTTAATGCTTTCAGTTCACTAGAATCCACTACATTTTGTGATCCATCTCTCCAGCATACTAACACATCCATTTTTTTTTACCCAAACAAGCACACCCGTGTTTATTTCGTTACTAAATTATTCTTATTAAAAAATCGCTTTATGACGTTATACAATAATTATTATTCGTTTACATCAACTGTTTCTATAGTTACGCCTGTACGTGACAATGGATCTGTAAGCTATTTGTGGCATTTAAAAATATCACGTATGGGCGTAAGTGATCTTACGACTATACGTGGAAACTTTTTTACAACTTTTTCAGATTCGCCCTTATTGAAGAAATCATTTATAAGAAACCTATAACAGTTGCAGTTACGCCACTTCGTGAGATCGAAAGTATGCCTCAGCAAAGCTTAAATTTGGCTAAAACGCAATTTCAAAATTTTGTGTTAGATACGCCTCTATGTGATAAGGGGGACGATTTAAATGCAGTGATATATAATAGTTATTTATGTACCAAGGGTATTAAGTAGATGTTTATGCCCTGAGGGCGACAATGTTAGAAACTCGAGAGCCTCTGGCCAGAGGGTTTATGAGTCGCCCGAGGGCGTACACATCTATTAATACCCGTGGTGCATACAAACTTTTTTATTACGCATGCATTATAATCAACGATTATCGCACGCTGCAGCGTGCTTCAAATGATGTTTATGATGCGCCTACTTTTTTTAAAGGTTGCTATAGAAACATTTGATCATGTCAAATGTGACAGATTAATATATTCGTCGATATGTCCCTTAAGTTTAATATTTAAAACATTTTTGAGATTATGATGCATTCGTAATAAAAAATGGCGTATGCTATACGTGTATAAGAAGCCTTTAAAGCCCTTGCGACTTACAAAACACTCCGCTACGCGTCGTGTTTTCAAATATGTCGCGCGTGCTTTAAAGACCCTCTTAGACACTTATATCATAATATACTATTATGTCATACTAGTTCGTTATTGCATTCGCAGGTGCGTAGTGACTTAAACGAGAAGAAACTAACCAAAGCTAACCCAAACTAACTAAATCTAACCCAAATCAACTAAAGCTAACCCAAAGCAAACCCAAGCTAACCGAAATTGTTTCGCCTAGGCTTGCGTGAAGAAAGGCTTGCTCTTCGCGCAGTCCTCTCTTCCCGCAAGTGCGTAGTGGTTTAAACGAGACGAAACTAACCGAAACTAACCAAAGCTATCCGAAACTAACCTAAACTCAGGGCCGCCGAGAGCCGAAACGGACCCCGGGACTCTTCGACTTTTTGAACCCCTATACTGTCTATTATTAGTACAAGAGGTGGAAGTACGCGGTAGACGCCGCCGGAGGCAGACATTTTTTTCACGCGCCACGCCCAATGTTCATTTTGAGCCTCCAAAAAATGTAGGCATAAAGCCATAAATTTCCAGCCGGATCTGAGATGTGCAGGATGAAAGAGTGTTGCAGGAAAATTTCATCAGTTTTTGGAATGTGTACAAAACTTCACAATAATAATCGCCTATCTATAGCATTTCACAAAATTTGTCTAGGCCTTATTGGAATAATTTCAACGCAGGTTTTGTGACGTGTGACGCACTTGTCCTGCCTATCGCATTTCAAATTGGGAAAATTAATAAAAAAACATTTTTTAAAGTCAAATTGTAAATAATTACTTATTGACATACATAAAAATTAAAACGTAATTAAAATAAAATTTATATATTTAAGCCAGCTAAACGGGTTTACACCTTAAAATTGACTTTTCTTGCCTTTTTAACTGCAAATTCTCTAATTAAATCGGTTACATCTCGATTAGAACAAATATCTTCTTTGATACTTATTATTGCTAAATGCGAAAGTCTCGATTCTTCCTTCGGTATTGGGAACCAGAAAATCTCTTTCCGCCATCAGCCATGTAAAACAAAAATTATATTGTCACGAATAATCTTGGTGGTTGTCGCGTTTTTAAAAGAATAACTTCAAGAGCCGCGTCGCTATTAGTACAATGACGGGGTCTCAATGCTTCCTTTAATCTATTCGTGAGGACACGCCTTGTTTAGCGTGCCGGGCGGGTAACTGAGGTAGGCCGGGGCCCAGTTACGTGGGATAAGAAGAGATGATAAAGTAAGCACGTTTAGTTTATAACAATAACAATGTATTAACGATAAAACTTTAACAATGATTATTGGTCAGAAAAATGAAATTCTACTATACCCGATTACTACGGTGCGCATGATTTCTCGATTTGAGTTACTGTTTATAGGTCTTTGTTTACTGTCTTATAATTTATAGTTTTTCTTAAGAGTTGGGTTTTATTTAAGAGTACTAAAATATTTCACTAAACTTTTTAACTGACTGTTTAAACACTTGTCTTTCTCAGAACTCTGACAAACTTCTTGTCTTGACTTTACTATGGTGGTTGTGAAACCACTGGTCCTAGCAGTCGCCAAGTGACTAACCGGTGCGAAGTTTGGTAAGAAATAATGGAGTAGAACCTAAAGCAGCTGTATAGCTAACTTTAAGAGCGGATAGAACCCGTAGGCAGTCGTCAAATGACTAACCTGGGAGCTGGAGGTGAGACCAAAATCTGAAGAACTGAAGGTTCATTGGCGTATTTATATTAAAAGTGATGAGCATGGCATGCTTAAGGTTGAAAGTCGCTCCCGTTGATTGCCCGCGTTGTTTATAGTTTGCTTTTAATATTTATATAACAATCTCCAAGTTCAAGTTCAAACTTACGACAGGGTGATATTTCTTTAGTAGCTTATGCATTTTAGTAGATTACAATATTTAAAAAATTTGACAAAAATTTAAACAATTTTTTTTTTAAATAAAAAATATCATACTTATACAGGTCCGGGCCGGCATTTCACCTCCCGTCTTCTGTTAGTAATTAAGTTAGGATTTTAATATTTTTTTATTATCGAATAGAAGCCCGGCCTCCGGGCACCCAAAGCATACGGGCCCCGGGAATTTGTCCCGTCTGCCCCCGCCCCCTCTCGTCGGCCCTGCCTAAATTAACCAAAACTAGCCCAAACTAACTAAAGCTAACCCAAACTAACCAAAGCAAACTCAAAATAACCAAAGCTAACCGAAATTGTTTCGCCAAGGATTGCGTGAAGAAAGGCTTGCGCTTCTTCAGGCAAGTGCGTTGTGGCTTAAACTAACCAAAGCTAACCCAGACTAACCGAAATTGTTTCGCCTAGGCTTACGCAAGTGCGTAGTGGCTTAAGCGAGACGAAACTAACCCAAACTTACCAAAGCTAACCTAAACTAACCAAAGCTAACCCAAACTAATCAAAGCTAATCTAAACTAACCAAAGCAAACCCAAACTGAGCGCAAGCCTTTCTTTACGCAAGTGCGCAGGGGCTTAAACGAGACGAAACTAACCCAAACTAACCAAAGCTAACTTAAACCAACACATTCGAATGTGGGGGAGGGGGGAGGGATGCAACTAGCAGAAAATGGCCTAATATTTGAATTTTGAGAAAAACCTTATCCAGCCCAGTTCAGCACACTGCCGATTAAATCAGAACTCAGTTTTGTATGATCTGATTTTCGAAATATGGGGAGCAGAGCATCAAATTAGCCCCCCAACTTATTGTTTCATATAACTTAGGTATCGAAACGGCACAGTTGAAAATATCATCGGCGCAGTAAAGTACACTTTGAGCACAGTAAGTGGTTACAAATTTTTCAGGAAATTCGAAGGGCGAAGTGCAGAAAATGGCTTAAAATTGAAATTTTGAGAAAAACCTTATTCAGCACAGGTCAGGACACTGCCGTTTAAATCACAATTAATTTTTTTTATGATCTGATTTCCAAAATATTGGGGGGCGTCAAGTTAGCCCCCATCTTATTTTACCCTCTAGCGTTGCTATGTTGGGGTTTGGAACCTTCGGCAACATGCACTAAAACGGAGTTTTATCCACAATACCGAAACAGAATTATTGCACTCGACGCGCGTTTCCCTAACCATGTTAGCATCATCAGGAGATGATTAAAACTCTTAATCATCTCCTGATGATGCTAACATGGTTAGGGGTTCGCGAGACTTATTTTTCTGAAAAAATCGAATTTTTATGTATGTAATTGACAATTTATGCCAACGGGGTCCAATCATCCAAAAAATTGAAAAATCGTGCAAATCCGGATATAACGCTTGTTTATTTTAAATCGGGCTTAAATAGTTGCTTTTCGGTTTTTACGGATATCTCCGGAAGTAGGTGGAATTTTCTAAATTTCTCAACGGCGCGGCATATCAATTACTCCTAAATTGCGCAACTTTTCCCCCATTTCTTATGGTTTCCGAGATTCTAATGGTGAGAAGCGAATTTGTTTCACCCTGTAGAATGAAATTGTTTACGACCAACAAATTCCGCGTTCGTGCGGATAGTAAACACAAAACGGTTTATGATTTAGCACTCCCTGTATAATATAGGGTGTCTCACGGTGGATGGTACCTAGACGTTTCTGGAAAAACTACTCAACGGATCTTTCTGAAAATTTGATCGTTTACATAAACGAATTAGATTTTTGAAATATGGGAAAAAGTGAAAAAAAAATTTAGTAGGATGAAACCCATTGGAAAAGGCAGAGAATATAACAAAAATGAAAGGAAAAATAATTTACTGGCGATCTGAGGTCGGGAAGGGGAAGGGGGTGAGTTTTTAAGGGTAAAAAACGCTTTATCTCGATTTCCGGCAAAACTACAAGTCCTATGAAGAAAAGTTAAATGACAGATTAATAAAAAGATGTACAACTTTTGTTTTTACACCTTTTTCACATGACCTAAAAATTTATGTGAAAAATTGAAATATCCAAGTTTTTGGTTTTTTATTTTTATCTTTTGCTGTGTGAAAACTTAAATTTTTATGTCCCAAACACACAGTAATTTTTTTTATTTAAAATATTCCTTTTTTCACCTTATTTTGACTTAATATCGAAAAAGCACCCTAATTTTCAATCGAAAATTCTCACGTCAAAATATTTGCTTTTTTAAAAAAGTCGGTGGGCTTTTTGTTCGTTGAAATCTCTACTCTCTGATGGTATAAAAAAATACATTACTATAGTAAATGTTCTCAAAAAATGCAAATAATCAAAAAAAACTCGAAGCCGAATTTTTTTTTTAATCATTATGTAATATTTTGAGCTATTTATTAAAATTTACACTTTAATTACTCGAAAAACGTAGGATTTCATGTTACATTGATAAACAAAAAAATTGCTTACTGTGACAACAGTACTAGCAGCTAATTCAACTAAAAGAGGAGAACGTAGTCGTAGAAAAACCTCAGACAATATTCCAGAGTTCAATTATCAAAACCATACAAAAATACCATTTTTGCAAAAAAAAATTATCTAACGAGAAAAACAAGAACAAACTAATAAAAACATTAATAAAAAGATTAGTCACAAGGATTTTCCTGTAAACAAGCAGAAGAAGATGCTGATGTTGATATAATTAAGAACTAGATAGAAATTGTTAGAGATAATAATAAAACTATCATTGTTGTGGGTCAAGATATTGATCTTTTGGTCCTTTTGAATCAATTAAATTCAAATAATCATGATATTTATTTCCTCAAGGCAGATTCTGGAAATGTAAAAGATCTATTTTTTAAGTCTAATAGGTTCAAATATGAATCCATCAAAAATATCGTTGCATTTCTGCATTGTTTTTCTGGTTGCGATACAACATCTGGATTTGCCGGAAAAGGAAAGAAAAGTATCGTTAACTCATTATTAGACGATAAAAATTTGTCAAATTTCGCCAATATTTTTTATAAAAAAGATGCAAACAAAGAAAATATCAAAAAAAAATTACAATTAATCAAATATATTTATAAATGTAAAAATGATAATATAACACTGAATCATTTATGATTTCAAAAATATCAATTGGCAAGAATTAAATCTTCTTTCATAATGGCAAATCTCCCAACCACAGAAGGTGCATCAGAACAACATTGTTACAGGGCATATTATCAGCTTCAGACTTGGCTGGGTAACGAACTGACAGCAACAAGTTCGGGCTGGAAGCAACATCAACGCGGCATTATGCCCAAATTTACAGAAAAGGAATTAACTCCGGAAATATTGCTCAAAACTATTTGCTGCAGCTGTGAAACTGGATATAACAGTTTAAAATGTGCTACCGAAAACATGGTTTAAAAATAATGCACAAATTTATGCTCAAATTGTCATGGTTCTGAAATATGCTCCAATGTGGAAGAAAAATCCTACGAGGAAGTTGATGATTCAGATGAAATTGTGGATGAAGAACCAATGCAGACCGGAAATAATATTGGAGACGACGCGACGACGGTTATCGTCTTGAAGATTTCGAAGTTCCACTAGAATCGGGAAGGTTTGTCGAATCTAACGATGAAGAAATGCCATCAAAGAGACAAAAACTAATGGAAAAGTGATTAGAATGCAAGATTAGGTATTTATAAATAAGAAGATTATTGTATTTAAAAAAATATATAATTAATAACGTAATCAATATAAAGTATCTAAATTCAATAGTACGATTTACATGTATAGTTATATATTATGAGATTTTCTATGACATAAATGTAATTAGAATTTAATAAATGAACTTTATTACTGAAAAAAAAATATTTTTTTAGATGTAATCCCCTTTAAATCCTATTTTTAATATTTAGAACAACTATTTTCGAATGTTTTTT
>JAEQML010066481.1:0-19954 GCA_016904865.1 Pissodes strobi | reverse complement strand
CGAGTCCATGTATGGGAAACTCGAAAACCGTAAGAGATACAGGATCGATCAAATTAGGGCAAAATTGGGCATTTAGGTGCTAACAATATGCCGTTTAGAAAGTTTTACAATTCCGATTATTTTCCGGAGATATCCGGAAAAAAACGAAATACTGAAAAATGGTTTTATTTTTTCCTGAGCTTATTTCACGGATTTTAAATTGAATTGTACTTTTGCATTGCCACTTTTCCGCTCTATCAAATGGTGGTAACCAGTTTTGAATCCGACGTTTCGTCTTCAAGGGGTCATAATCAACTTTCTTTTTTAAAGAGGAACTTTAATTCTTTTTATCGTTTTTCATATGATATTGGCGTTATTAATATGAATATGTTGTGTTCAATTTTTTTTTGTAATTTTAATTTTAATTTCTTTTTAATTATTTATTTTACTTTAGGGCAAAAAATAAACGAACCTGTTTATTTAGTTTTACTAATTTTTATTTTTATTAAAAATAAAGGCTCCAATTTTCCACTTGACACAAAAAAACGAAATAAAATATTTTTATAGAATATAAAAATTTCAAAAGTATCTTAAACTATTTAAAATTACGCCAGAGCAAAATAAGTAATATGAAAAAAAATAAAAATGAAAATTAAAAAAATTAGGAACACATATTCATATTAATAACGCCAATATCGTTTGAAAAACGATACAAAAATTAGAATTCGTATTTAAAAAACGAAAGTTGATGATGATCCCCTGAATACGAAAAGTTGGATTCTAAACTGGATACCACCATTGGATATAGCAGAAAAAAGTGGCAATGCAAAAGTGCAATTCAATTTGAAATCCGTTTTTAAACAAGCCCAGGAGAAAAAAAGTAAATTTTCAAAATTTAATTTTTCCGGATACTCGGAATTTTAAAACTTTCTAAAATGCATATTGTTAGGCATCTAAATGCCCATTTTTGCCGTAATTTGACCGACACTGTGTCTCTTACGATTTTCAAGTTCCCCATATATACACTGCTGATCAATTGCGTAGCACCAAGGTAAAATATAGGTTAAACTTAAATTCAATTATCTCTAGAAATATTTGACCGATTTTATCGCGGTGAACAGATTTAAAAAAAAAATGTTTGAAACACAGATTCCTGCTCCCATCTACCTCAACATCATCATATGTCTATAATACCGGGGTGTCTCATTGAATGTTATATCTCTTTATATATGTATAATCACACGAGTAATGTATACAATGTACATTATTATGCCTACGACCACTTATGCAAAAGACACAAATAGTACTTTTTAGAAACTGTTTTAAATTTACCACATATTATTTATAATTTTTTAAGCGTTGCCAAATTTACAGACGTTTGTTTTTTTACAGTTTCTTGCAAATATTAGTTTTGCTGGGCTCTTATACCGGGACGTTTTTGATAATATTGATCTGCGGATAACAAATCAAAAAATACGAGGGTTTGTTTGAAAATTGCATTTATTGCGAATTTACTTGCTTAAAAGCACCAAACAACGAAACGTTCTGCATTGTACTATAATTTTTGGTATTCCTTATTTTTATACGATGAATTTTATGATAATTAACGCATTGCCATATACAGGGTTGAACAACGTTTCCCATACTTAGGAAAATTTACAATAACATTTAACAAATATGATATAACGACTGTAGTATTCAAAAATTTTAGTATTTTGTTGACCTTCCTCGATTGCGTATTACATCTCTACACCGAATTGGCATACTTAAAATTATATTGTTTATAAACTGTTGATCTAACAGACTGCACTTTTCCAAAATAGCTTCTCTTAGCTGTTCAAAATTTTCGAATCTCTTGATCTCAGTGACAGTTTTAACCTTGGCTTTGTCAAGGTTAAAACTGTCACTGAGATCAAGTTCTATAGGGTTGCAATCGGGGAAATTCGACGGCCATATCATCCCATTTACTCCATTTGTGCCAAGAACTTTGTTGGCGATTTGAGCCCTGTATGGCCTGGCATAGTCGTCAACTAAGAGAAAGCCCTCTCCGAAGTTCTGTGCAAATGGAATATCGATAGGGATAAGACAGTCATTATAAGAATCACCGTTCATTTTATTATTGGTTATAAAAAGTTCAGTTTTCATATCAAAAATAATGCCTCCGAAAACAGTAAGACCCCCACCCCCAAATGTTACTCGATGATCCATATTTTCCTCTGTATATCTTCCATTTCGCCCTCTCCAGACAAAAATGCGCCCATCGGAACTGTATAAATTTATCCTCGTCTCATCAGCGAACATGCAGTTTCGCTTTTCTGCATTCCACTCCCGGCGGCATATTTACACATCCTCACATACAATGACACCAGGGTGCTGAAATCGGTTAGGTTTTGTAAGCGTTTGTAGCGCTACTAAAGCTCACTGATTTGGGCACCTGTAATACGCTGTTATATAATATTTCACTTTTCGCATGGCCCTCCGCTCGCTTCGCTCGCTACGGTGCTAACCCAAACTAACCCAAGACATACCCAAAATCATTTCATAATTGAAAGATAAAAAACTGCATATAAAAACCTTAAGCCAGATTCGTGTAACATTCTTCTTACTGTTATATTTGATACATTAACTTGAATCACAGCATGTAGACTTGTGTTATTTCTTTTTGAACTGTTTATCCTATTTCGTGGGGCTAAGATCGTTACATATAGAGCTTGACGATTACTTAATATCCTGGGCCTGCCGCCGCTATGCCTGTAATTAGACTTGCTACATCTTCGTGACTCATTCCATCCAATATTAAACGCACCACGTTTTGAATTTCGTTCGAACCTAACTTTTGAGCAAGCATTTTCTATTTTTAAACAATTATGAATCCAGCAAAAATTACCATTTATGACAAATACATGAGTGTTGCCATAAAAACATTATTATTTGAGAGCTCACTTTGCACTTTTTTTAAATATGGGTCTGGAAGTTAAATGTTTTCTGTTATGTCGCATTTTGAGGAATTTTGCAAAGAATAAGGAATGTTGTTCAACCCTGTATATAACAATACGTTAATTATCATAAAATTCATTATATAAAAATATAAAACACCAAAAATTATGGTACAATGCTGAAAGTTTCTTACTTTTAAACAAATAAACCCACAATAAATGCAATTTTTATATACACCCTCGTATTTTTTCATTTGTCATCCGCAGAACAATATTGTCGAAAACGTCCCGGTATAAAAGCACACCAAAACTAATTAGTTTTGGTGGACTGTAAAAAAATTAGCGGCTGTAAATTTGGCAACGTTTATAAGTTTATAAATAATATGCAGTTAATTTAAAACTCCCTGTATTATAGACATATGATGATGTTGAGGTAGATGGGTGTAGGAATTTCGTCTCCAAACATTTCCTTTTTAGGAATCTGGAAACCGCGATAAGATCGGTCAAATATTTCTAGGGATAATTGGATTTAAGTTTAACCTACATTTTACCTTGGTGCCACGCAATTGATCAGCAGTGTAGACTCGAATTCGAGCCACCCTGTACACTATATCTTTTACAACCATCTATGAAAGTTACACAAAAATGCTATTTGAGAACGATTAATACCACACGCGTGATGTATATTAGATTACATAACAAGTGTTGAAAGTACTAGTTTTTAAACATGGAGGTGTTCAGCATGAGACGTTACCTGAGTCAGGAAATCCAGGAGGAAATACTGCGAAGTTAAAACATACTTTTACACGAACATTTTTTCCTACGACTACCTACGAAAATTATAAAAAATAACCCTTTAGGTGCCTAAGAAATAGATTAAAATCACACGCATGTTGAAATATAATTATTTTCAACAGTAGTGTTGAAGTACTATATTACATAATACGTATTGAAGTGCTGGTTTCCGAACGGGAGAAACCCTGTTTCGTTTTTATTATCCGTTTGTTTTTTGATCTTTGATTCTAGGAAAAAGGCTTATTCATATCATTCGTTCATCCACCGAAAATTTTAAATCCAAACTATTTTGATTTGCATTGCCTTTACATGCCATATTTTAGAACTAACTTGCGCAAGGAAGATTAATTTTTTCAATACATTGGGGGAAAGTGAGCTAGGGTCAAATCTTCTTATATATTGACTTTGTTTTGGAGTTGCACTTGAGACCTATTTTTAACGCAAATTTAATATTATTGTTCTAATATAGTTGTAACTCTCTTAGAAATAGGAAAAAACAACTCATTAGGATGATCTTAGTGTAATGGACCCCACCGTTCTTGGCGTCCCAAACTCCAAGAATGCTGAAGGTCAGTTGAAGAATATTACGAGAGTTATCTTCACTATAACAGGCATTTTAGGTAGAGTAAGTGCGAATTCCCTTTATCATCATCATTAGTCATCATTATCCACTGCTCAACATAGATCTCACTTTATTTTATTCTAAGCTTCGTTTGATGTCATCTCTCCGTCGAGTCCGTGCTCTTTTCTGAATCGGTGGTTCTCTCTTGGTCTCCACTCCAAACCCATTTTCGCCCACCTGCCCTATGTCACTAACTTCCACTTTCGTTCAGTTTTAGTGTTAACAATGTCTATGACTCCAATTCTTTGACGACTGGTGGTATTTGAAATTCAATTTCGTCCTGTAATTCCGTTAATAGCTCAGGTTCCAGTAAGTATCTATATTTAGATACTTTCTTTGTTTGACGTTCTCCGGTTTCCAGCGTCCAACATTTTTTCAGCATCATTAAGGTTGTCCACAATTAGTATGACGTGCTCTGCGAATAGGAGCTGAAAAAGTCTTTCACCGTCGATGTTTATACTCCTGGCTTTTGTTTTTAAAACCATATTCCAAAGTTGGTGTGAAAAGCCTTGCTGAATTGTGTCGCCCTGCTGGACAACTTGTCACAATTTACACTATGGATAAAATCTACCAAGCATTGTTCTATTTTTTATATTTTTAATTTGAATAAATATTTTACTTATGGCTGTTTTATCTACTCAAAACTCATGACATTTTCTTTGACGAGACTGGCCAAATCTGTATATATTTTAAGGAATTGCTCATTTTGTCTTCAACGAACCGTTCGTTCACAAATCGCACCCCACGGACCGAGTGTAACGGCCTGCGTCTCCCTGCTCTATTATTAGATCAGGGCCATTCTATTTTTAGCTTTCGAATATAGGTTAGTGAGGAAACGTGCGCGCGTTGATGACGTCACTGCTGTTCCAGATATTCAAAGCGCTGGCTCCGTGAAGCGCCATTGCGTACAATGATCCCGAAACATCCGGAGGGCCTTTTTTTGGGTTGTTTTGTATTCCTCTTTGTTCAAAATTAAATCTTAAGATATGTCTTTTTAAAATATTTTTTCTGCAACACATTTTTAAGTTGGATGTTTTAGGTGCCCCTTAAAACTCAGAAACTTCAATTTTCTGCTCTCCACCAATAGCGATGGATAGAAAAAAATACGCCTGCTTTCTTTATAAATATAATAATTTGTGGAAGCTACTGGACCAATGATTCAAAACCTAAATATATTTTGAAATATAATGAAAATTGTATTTTATTAAATTGTTGAATTTAGGTGTTTTTCAAATATTGACGTTTGAAAATTAACATTTAAAAGACTTTGTGAGGATATATAACCTATGACGTCAACCGCCGGTTTAGACAAATCTAATATGTTTCAGAGAAAACTCGCTTTCGAAATAGAGAAGAAGTAAAAAAAAGGATATACAGGAGTATCGCGAATTTTAGTGGATATTAAAATAGATTTTAGAAGTACCTGCTTTCTACTTTTGAATGCGATCTTTCGTGTTATACATTATACATTTAAAAGACTTTGCCAGGATGTTCAATCTCTGACGTCAACCGCCGGTTTGGAGAAATATAATACGCCTCACGGTTTTCGGTCATTTCCGGTTAAGCCGTATGTTGCTGGATTATTAAGAACAAAGATAGAAACCTGCAATCTAAAGTGCTGTTCACTTTGAATTTCATATGAAAAATTTGTAGTTTAAATTTTAAAGCTAATAAAGATTTTTATGCAGTTTTCGAAATATTAGGCCACATTTCATGACCTATCGTCTAGGGTACCGGGTGTTTTTAATATTCGGCATAATTTGTATGTACCGTGCGTTCAATTTATCTTGATAACATTTTGATTCGCTGTAACTTTTTTTCTTTATAGATATGAAGGTAAACAAAAAAACAAAATATAGGGTTGGTGGCCAAGTTTTTTTCTAAGTTACATATAAAACAAAACACTAGCAATTTTCTCACATATAAGCCTACTTTATATTTTTTTAAATGGAACACCCTGTATATTACTATATTTTTGTACTCTCTAGAAAAATCTAAACACATTTTGTGTATAATATCCTACACCTATCTTTAGCTGTTTACCAAATATTGACAGTTGAAAGTCGGGTATCTTGACACTTTGACAGGTTCTAAAATCTAAACCGCTCAAGATCAAAGAAAACGGTTTGCACATTCCTATCTTAAGTTTTCATAAACTATCGAATGACAGTATCTTCGAATTTAGCCCGCGGATAAAATTAACCGGAACTTTTAAACCTCTGGTTAAATTCAAAGTTACGATCATTCGATAGCTTATGAAAATCCAAGATAGGAATGTGCAAACCATTTTCTTTGATCTCGTGCGGTTTAGATTTTAGAGCCTGTCAAAGTGTCCAAATGCCCGACTTTCAACTGTCAATATTTCGTAAACAGCTTAATATAGGTATAGGATATTATACACGAAATGTGTTTAGATTTCTCTAGAAAGTTCAAAAATGTAATAATATACAGGTTGTTCCATTTAAAAAAATATGAAGTAGGCTTATATGTCAGAAAATTGTTAGTGTTTTGTTTTATCTGTAACTTAGAAAAAACTTGGCCACTAACCCTACATTTTGTTTCTTTTTGTTTACCTTGATATCTTTAAAAACAAAAAAGTTACAGCGAATCAAAATGTCATCAAGATAAATTGAACGCACGGTACAGGGTGGCTCGAATTCGAGTATATGTACGAAGGATCTCGAAAGCCGTACGAGATACAGTGTCGGCCAAATTATGGCAAAATTGCGCATTTAGGTGCCTAATAATATGCCGTTTAGAAAGTTTTAAAATTCCGGAGATATCCAGAAAAAACCGAAATTTTATAAAATCGTTTTATTTTATTGAATTGCACTTTTGCATTGCCACTTTTTCGGCTCTAAGCAATGGTGGTATACAACTTGGAACCCGACGCGACGTTTCCTCTTCAAGGGGTCATCATCATTCTCTTTTAAATACGAACTTTAATTTTTCTTATCGCATTTCAGATGATATTGGCGTTAGTAATATGAATCATGTGTTTTTATTTTATTTTAATTTTTTTTCCAAATTACTTATTTTGCTTTGGCGTAATTTTAAATAGTAAGTTACTTTTAAAACTTTGTATTCTATAAAAAAAATTATTTTTTTTGTGTTAAGTGGAAAATTGAAGCATTTATTTTTATAAAAATAAGAAATAGAAAAATTAACTAAACAGCTTCGTTTATTTTTTACCCTAAAGCAAAGTAATTAATTAAAAAAAAATTAAAAATAAAAATAGAAAAAAAAACATTAAAAAAATATTAAAAACACATATTAATATTAATAACAATATCATCTGAAACGCGATAAAAAAATTTAAAGTTCGTATTTAAAAAAAAAGAAAGGTGATGATGACCCCTTGACGAAACGTCCAAACCCAACTGGATACGACAATTGGATAGATAGGAATAAGTGGCAATGCAAAAGTGCAATTCAATTTCAAATCCCTTTTAAAATAAGCTCAGGAAAAAATAAAACGATTTTTCAATATTTCGTTTTTTTTTCAGGATATCTCCGGATATACTTAGAATTTTAAAACTTTCTAAAAAGAATATTGTTAGGCACCTAAATGCATAATTTTGCCCTAATTTGACCTACACTGTATATCTTACGGTTTTCGAGTTCCCCATACATAGACTCGAATTCAAGCCACCATGTACAAAGGTAGTATACAAATACCTAAAAATTTTATAAAAGCACATTTCTCCCGAAAATATTCAAACATTTGTTTTTATTTTGATGCGTAAACATCTTACGCGGCGGTATGAGGATAAATCTCGGCAAATGGGACGGAAATGTGCATGCGAATGGGGACGGAAATGTGTAAACGGCTGTGACATCATAACCATGCGCAATGATTTTACGAGGGCTGCTCAAATATTTGTGCATGTCGATATACGATATGTTTACACATCAGTGTCTCGAGTACTAGCAGACTCGCTCATTTTTTTTATTTGTTACATTTAAACAATTCTTAGTCAAAATGTAAAATACAAATTCGGGAATTTTTATACTTTCAGTTTTACCTGAAATATGACTTTCAAGATAAAAAGTGACTTTTTATTCATCAGGCTAGAACTTAAGTTTGCATTACTTTAAAAAATTACTAATATCCATTTCACAGACATGACTACGCCTTTAAGTAAAAAAAAATCAAATCCACAATCTATACAGGGTGGTTCAAAAATTGCCAAATATAAATAAAGCAAAACTATTTTTTTAAATTACAATGCTTTACTAACATTTTGTAAATTTTTAAGGAACCTGTATATTGTGGACTTGAGTTTTTTACTTAGAAGTGTACAGTCATGTCTTCGAAGGGGATACTAGTAATTTTTTTAAGTAATGCTTACTTAAGAGTTCCTGCATAATGAATAAAAAAGTCATCTTTTATCTTAAAAAAGTCATATTTCGGACAAAACACAAAGTGTCCAAAAATCCCCCATTTGTTTTTTTTATATTTTGACTGAAAATCATTAAAATGTAACAAACAAAAGAAAAACAAATGTTTGTAAATTTTCGGGCAAAATGAAGTTTTAATAAATTTGTAGGTATATGTTTACTACCATGTACATACAAAATATGTACAATATTAAAAACACCTGGTAGCTTAGTCAATAAGCTATGAAGTGTGCCTATATATTATATATTTTGAGAACCGCTTTAAAAAATTTTTTGGTTTTGGGGATAAGTACGTTAGAAGCTAAACTAAAAATGTTTCGTTTGCATTTCAAGTGACAGATTATTTAATTTCAAGTTAAATCGTTTAGTTTGTACAGAGTGGCTCGAATTCGAGTCTATGCTCTAAATGAATCCAAGACTGGTTATCTTCTCTTCACCTTAAGGGAGGCTGAGGAGTGTGTTCTGCCCCTTGGTGTTGCCTCATTTTTGTGGGTACAGATGGATAGTGGACTCAAGTGGGAGGCACATGTTGAAGGTTTGACTAAGAAGCTAAATGGAAGTATATTCGCCTTGCGTAATTTGTCGGGAACGGTGTCAGGGGGGGGGGGTGTTGAGGACTTCATAGTTCGCCTTGTTCCACTCTGTCATGTCCTATGCTATCCTGGCATGGGGCCATAGCGCACGGTGGCGCAGGGTTTTCGATCTGCAGCGAAGGGCGATACGAATTGTTGGTGGTCTAGATTATAGAGATGATTGTAGGCAAAAATTCATAGAGTTAAACATTCTAACACTTCCTAACGTGTTTATTTTAGAAAATCTACTCTATATAAAGCAAAATCTTGATAAATATCCTACAAATGATCATCAGCATGAGTATCCAACCCGCTCCGGAGGACAGCTTGCTGTTCCTATGTGTAGGCTTGAGAGGTGTCGCACCGGCCCAAGATATTGGGGCGTAAAATATTACAACAAACTTCCAAATACCCTGAGGGCTTTAACTGGCAGTGTGTTCAAGAGCAGGATTCGATAGGTGCTCCTAAAAAATCCCTTATATGACCACATACAGTTTCTCACAGAAAATATATCTTTCAGTGGTGACTAATTCATTCCGTTTGTTGAATGATAATGTATAGTGTCTTATATATTTTATTATGCGTATTTTAAATACTTTTTACATGTTTGTGAGTGTGGATTGTTTAGTGTATTTTAAATTAGGCTTAAATGTTTAATGTATATTTTAATATTTTAAGGATAAGTAGTATTTCGTACTGATATTTTGACTTGTGTAAGTCTTTTGGTATTTAACATAAATAAATGATTTGATTTGATGATCTCGAAAACCGTAAGAGATACAATGCTGTTTAGAAAGTTTTAGGTTTTCCTGGGCTTGAATTGAATTGCACTTTTATATTTTTATTTTTTTAATTGTTTTTATTTTTCATTCCTTTTTTTATTATTTGTTTTGCTTAGCGTACTTTAGAACAGTTTAGGTTAATTAAATTTAATTAAAGTTCATATTTAAAAAAAAGTTAATGACCTCTTTTAGACGAAACTTCGGATTCCAAACCCCTCATCAACTTTTTTTTAAATACAAACTTTAATTAAATATAATTAACTTAAACTATTCAAAATTACGCCAAAGCAAAATAAATAGTTAAAAAAAATGAGTGAGTCTGCTAGTACTCGAGACACTGATATGTAAACATATCCTATATTGACATACACAAATATTTGAGCAACCCTCGTAAAATCACTGCGCATGGTTATGATGCCACAGCCGCTTGCACATTTCCGTCACATTTGTCGAGATTTACCCTCATACCGCCGTAAGATGTACACAACAAAAAGAATAAAGAGAAATAAAGAAAAAAAAATACTCTAATATATTAATAACGCCAATATCATCTGAAAAACGATAAAAAAATAAAGTTCGTATTTAAAAAAAGAAACTTGATGATGACCCCTTGAAGACAAAACGTCGGATTCCAGACTAGATACAACCATTGAATAGAGCAGAAAAAGTGGCAATGCAAAAGTGCAATTCAATATGAAATCCGTTTTTAAATAAACCCAGGAAAAAAATAAAATGATGATTCAAAATTTCCGTTTTTTCCGAATATCTCCGGAAATACTCGAAATTTTAAAACTTTCTAAACGGAATATTGTTACGCACCTGCGCAATTTTACCCTAATTTGACTGACACTGTATCTTACGGTTTTCGAGATCCCCATACATCGATTCGAATTCGAGCCACCCTGTACATCCTTTTAAAATGTTAAATTTTATGCGATATTAAATATATTATACAGGTCGTTTGAAAACCGCACGACCATATATCAGAGGGTGATTCTTCGTCAGGAAATGTGAAAAAAGTTCCTGTGAATATAGGTCCGGAAATGCATAGTTTTTAAGATGTTAAACGTAAATGCCCAGTCAACTAATTCTTAATGTCTTAGTAAGCATTAAAGATATTGAATTGACATAGTTAAAATTCGGCATTCGTTTGCATTGAATCAAGGGTAGGGTCAAGGTATTTTATCCTCCACACCCTTTATATGGATTTTGCGCCCTACTACAGTCACAGGCAAAATAATCGATTCACTGAATTTTGAAGAGTATTGTAGATAAATTAATGGAGAATAGCCCAGATATAAAAAATTTCCTAAAAATAGACGTACGTTTATAATATGCAAGTTTAAACAAAAGAATGTTTTTCTACCATAGTTTAAGACACTCTGTGGAGTGGTGAAACAGTGAATTGATCTAAATTAAGTTTTATTTATCAAGCCACATATATTCTTAACATTTTTGTTTTTGGTTCACATCGCTATCTTTATTTTTGAGGAAAATATGGATTTTCTAAAAAAAAATCATAATTTTTCTGTACGAAAAGCTAAGGTTGCTATGGAGGATGACAGTGATAGTTTTGTTGAATCATCCCATAATTGGACATGTCATTTACGGCTTTCAAAAGCTTTTAAATTGTTTTTTGTAAATGAATGTGTGTTACTTCTGAGGTGTCTTCCTACTTTTTAAAATGGATATGTCTCCGACTGATGTTGCCAGAGTCATTACTTTAATCCACAGTATTAGGTGGCAAGAGCTTTAACGTCACAAGAAGTAAAGTACCAAAGGTCTGTAAATCGGTTTAATCAGCATGGCGAGTACAGTAGAAGGACTCAATGTGGTAGGAAGAGATTTACGAAGGAACGAGATGATAGCTTTATTGCACCAAATGTTTTACGTGACAGAAGAGTAACTTTTGTGGAGGTAAAACACAGATTGCAGGACGTACGGCTAGTACGGCAGGTCCAAGTAAGCGAGAGATTAATAAGGAGTTATCTGACATTGGATTATATGCAAGAAGACCTGCAACCGATCGCGAGTTGCTAAGAAACCATTGGGTTGAACGCTTTAGATTTGCTAGGAACATCAAAATTGGGGCATTGATGAGCGGAAAAATATTCTATTTACCGACGAATCTAGGTTTTGTTTAAAATCACCTGACGATCGCGAAGAATCTATAGAACAGGAGAACAGGAGAACGTTTTGAGCAAAACCATTTGTCTTCTAGGGTAAGCTATGGCGGAAGCTCCGTTATGATATAGGGTGCAACTCGATAGACGAACGGACTTGGTAATAGTCGATGGGGAGCAATGACAGCGGATATATATATATATATATATACAGTGTGTCCAAAAAAGTATGCAACATATGGGAAACTTCTTTATTATTGGTTTCTCAGAAAATTTTATTCTTCATAAAAGTTGGTGCTTTCCCTAAAACAGTAAACGAGTATTTCAAATTTTACGTACTGCTTTTAGTGCGGACGCAAATGTTATTTTTCCGAAATCGCGTCAAGAGTAAAGTACCTTAATTTATAAAGATACAGCAAAATCTTATAAGGAAAAGTTCTTCCAAATTACAAAAGTAATCTAAATATGAAATTTGAGTTAAGTACATACATTTTTAATTTCCCTTTTTTTCTCGATTTTTTTCTCAAACGTTACGCCATCGGTGAATGTTTTGTTCTTTTGTTATTAGTGTATCTACTTGCCAAGCAACTTCAAACTTTATTTAAAGTAGACATTAGTTACATAGTTGTATAATATTTCAGTTTTTACAGAGAATAAAGCCAGTTTAGGTATCAGTGTGTTGCAAACACATTTAAACAATTTTGATCCAAAATGATTATCCACAATACTTATCACAAAATACAATTGGAATGACTGACTCAATAATAATTAATTTCATATGTCAGAGCGAAGTAAAATTATTGCTATTTATTTGTTTTTATTCCAAATGCATGGCCTACTCTTCAAGACCACATATTTTATATGGCTTTTTAGGATACTTGGGCATATTTTATTTATCTGGTGCAAATGATAAATAAATTATTAGTTGTTTTACATGAAATGAAAAGAGTTGGGTCTATTCATGATTTTGAGTGGAAATTTTTTTAAATCAAAAGTGTTTAAATGTGTTTGCAACACACTGATACCTAAACTGGCTATTATCTCTGGAAAAAATGCAACATTATGCAACTATGTAACTAATTTCTATCTTAAATAAATTTTGAAGTTACTTGGCAAGTATACTAATAAGAAAGGAACAAAAAATTCTCCAGTGGCGTAACGTTTAAAAAAAAATCGAGAAAAAACAATAAAAATTAAAACTTGATGTACTAAATTCAAATTTCATATTTAGATTACTTTTTTAATTTGGAACAACTTTTCCTCATAATATTTTGCTGCATCTTTATAAATTAAGGTACTTTACTCTTGACGCGATTTCGGAAAAATTACATTTGCGCCCGCACTAAAAGCAGTGCGGAAAATCTGAAATACTCATTTACTGTTTTAGGGCAAGCACCAACTTTTATCAAGAATAAAATTTTCTGAGAAACCAATAATAGAAAAGTTTCCCATATGTTGCATACTTTTTTGGACACACTGTATATAAATTAAATGTTAAACTCTGCGAAGCTACTTTTAAAAAAACAGTTTATTGAACTAGATTTACAATGAGACAATTTCAAAACAAGCAAAGTGACTACAAGAAATGTGCTAAACGAATCTATTCAAAAATACTATCATTGGGGTATTTATAATTTCTCTTATCGGCTGGCTTCTTCCGTTGTGTGGTCGTTACGGGATGCATTAGGGCTGATAATGGTTTTATCAGTTGGACTTGATCCTATGATTCCTCCTCCCTTAGGTTGAACGTCTTCGGTCAATAACTTCTGAATTGTTTTGACAGATATTTTGCGTTTTAATGTTTGTCTGTAATAAACGAAGAGAGCAATACCAGTGATTATTATAATTATTAATAATGTAGAGCTGGTAGCGTAGTGGACGGATTGGTGGAAAAATGGCATGTATTCGATTGGTTTCATGTCCATTTCGATGTCTTCTGGGTTCTGCAGATGGATTTCTTGCAATCTTACAGAGTGGGTAGGAACGTCAGTTGTTTCTACCTTGAAGTTAAGCCTTTTATAAATGTGAAAGGGTGTATGATCATATCTAATTTTATTAATAATGATAGGACAGTCACTATTAATTATCGAACAGTTTTGCAATAATCTTTCTTGTATAGTAGAACAGTATTCAATTATTTTTACATTATGATCGCTACATTGTACTATTTGTTCATTGAATGTTTTAAAATGAATGTTGTAATTATTATGAGTCTTAATTTTACTAGGTTGATTATTTAATATTAGGTTTTCACAGATCCAATAGTCTGTGATAGGGAAGCAATTTTTATACCAATTATTTAAACAATAATATTTACTAGGTGGTAAAAGAATTGATTGATTATTAGGTAGTGAATATACGATACTTAGATTACAATTCATACTAAATAATGGGATTTTTACAACAATTATTATACTGTCGTGTTTTTGCGCAAAGCTAGTCTTACAGATATTCGTTAACTCATTGAATTTACGTAAAGGCCAAAGAGTTTTGCTAGGATAATTTTTCTTCATGATGTCCCAGAGTTCGATTAGTTCTTGGGAAGTTATGAGTTCTAAATCTAAAGTCTGAGAATGGGTGAATTCAATAATTCGATAAAGTTTGGAAATAAAATTGGCAAGGGTATCAATTTGAATTCCAAGTTCATTTATTTGAATAAAGATGTCGAGAGTGAAGTCGAGATTATTGGTGTTATTTTCAATTTCTTTTAGATTGACTTTAATTTGATTTAGGGATTCATAGTAGTTATTGGAAATGTGGCCGGAATAAGAAGATAATTCGTTTAGTCTTTGAATCGACTTTTGGAGATTCAGATCAATGTTGTTGAAGTGTTCATTGATTGTTTCGAGGTGTTCTTGATCGAGATTTCCGGTAATAATTTTAATTCCTTTTCCTAGAACATCGATTAGTCCTCTTTTGCGTCTAGTATTCGAGGGTGATAGTTTTTCGACGTTTTCTTGGTGTGTTTGAAGTTTATTTTTATGATATTGAATTTGGTTTACTAATAGAGTATTTTTAGCTTTGCTATTTAATATTGAAATTCTATAGTTAAATTTAAGAATAATATCTTTCACTTGAGTCAGATTAAAATTGATAAAAGTAGTATGATATTGATCTAGTATGTATCCTTTTCCTACGGGTTCTAAGTACGTGGCGTCTTCAAGAGTCTGAATTTGAAGAGCTTGGGCTGTACTCGCTAGTAGAAGGAGTTTTCTGTAACAAAATAGGGTCCTTTCTTAATCTTTTTATTTTCCTAATATTCGCGCGGGTTGAGTACTTAGTTTTAAGTCCTTGATTTTTAAGGTGTTCTTGTTTTGGGCTGTTACTTTCGCGTGAGAGTATGGTGGTGTCATTTTATGAAATCTGACGGGAATTCGTCTTTGTATAGTTGTATCTTCGGGAATTTCAGGGGTAGGTTCTTTATCTAGAATTTTCTGGGCTTTTTCTAGACATTTCTTAGTGTTGGTATAGACTGAATCGTATAGAGGAAGGATTTCTCTTTTCCTGTCTTCGTTATATTCTTGGAAGATGGTTAAGTCATTGTTTATTGAAAGTTCTTGGTAGTATGGACCATAGAGAAGCGAAAAGGGTGAAAAACCAGTAGTCGAATGTATAGTTTGATTGTACTGTAGGATAACAGTAGTCATTAGATTCGGAATAGTTTCTTTACTGTTGATACCTAAAGTTCTCAATTTCTCGGTTATTGTTCCGTGAAGTCTTTCTACGGGGCTATTAGAACTAGAGTTCCAAGGGGTAGTGAAATGACATTCGATATGAAATAAATTACAAAATTCTTCTAAGGTTTTATTTCTGAATTCTCTGCCGTTGTCACAAACGATTCGTTTTGGCAGGTGATGATGCGAAAAGTAATGTCTGAGTTTGCGAAGTATAGTAATACTGTTAGTATCAGGTACGTGGTAGGCTTGGGCGTACCTAGGGAAAAGGTCAATTATTGTTAGGAATTTAAAACTGTTTGTGTGTGAATATGAAGAGTCTCAAAAGGTCTTTTGGCAAGGAGGAGACCTTCGGGTGCAACATTATAGGGATGTCTTTCATATTTTCCTTGAAGGCATAAGTCGCATTTGTTTATAAAGGAAGTTATAGAATCTTTCATGTTTGGCCAATAGTATTTTCGTTTAAAGGCGAAGTAGGTCGCATTAATACCATTGTGATTTTGTCTATGATAATCTTGGACCAATTCAAGTTGTTGTTTTTCGTCTGTTATGTCTTTAGTATATTCGTTTGAGATAGATAATTTCAGAGTGTTATTAAAATTCTCGTGAATTACTTGAAAAACAAACTGTTTAAGATTTTCATCAATAATAAAGAAGGTGGCTTTTTTCGTAGGCTTACAAAGTTCTTTCAGTACTTTATTAATAGATTCCTTAGGGTTGAGCTTAGGAATAGTAATAAAGTGGTGAATTTTGTTGAAGGGCTTTGTAGTGGCAAGAGTATATTTATTCGCAAAGGTTAATATTAGTCTAATATTTGAATAGTTGACGGGGTCTTCTGAAATGGGTAAACCTTTTATTACGTTGTCGTTTTCTGTATTTGAATGTACAGTTTGATTGTCAGATCTAGAAGTGTGTTTGTCTAGTTGTTCTAGTACTTCGTCAGGATCAAATATATTAGCTATATCATCGTCGTTCACTTGAGGAATAATAGAGTCGGTTTCGTTGATGTTTAATTCAATGCGAGAAAGTGCGTCAGCGACTTTATTCTCTTTTCCTTTTTTATATTTAATTTCGAAATCGAACTCTTCGAGTTTGAGTCTCCATCGAATAAGACGGGAGTTAGGTTCTTTTATTTTTGAAAGCCAGATTAGAGGGTTGTGGTCAGTTTCAATCGTGAATTTTCTACCGAATAGATAGGGTCGAAAATTTTTAACTGAATTTAGAATCGAGAGCAGTTCTTTCTCAATAGTGGAACAATTTTTCTCGGCGGAATTGAGAGTGCGAGAATAATATGCAATCGGGTGGTTGTTTTGGCTAAGTACACTGCCTATTGCAATGTTAGAAGCGTCGGTCGTTAGAACGAAAGGTTTCTTAAAATCTGGGTAGACTAAGACGGGTGAATTAATAATTAGGTTTTTGCAAAGATTAAAGGCTTCAATATATTCAGTGTCTTGAATATTAATTTTTGTACCCTTGCGTAGACATTTGGTCAAAGGGAATACAATTTTTGAGAAATTCTGAATAAAACGTCTGTAGTATCCTACTAATCCTAAGAAAGCTTTAATTTCTTTCTCCGTTTTTGGAATAGGATAATTTTTGATTGCAATTATTTTCGAAGGGTTAGGTTTTATTCCTTGAGGGGTGATGACATGGCCTAGGAATGCTACTTCTTTGGAAAGGAACTCGGATTTGTCGAGTTGAATTTTAAGATTGACTTGTCTTAATTTTTGGAATATCAATCGTATATGATCGATGTGTTCTTGGAGGGATTTGGAGAAGATAACTGCATCATCCATATAAACGAAGCAGTGTTTAAATGGTCTCGGAGAATTTCGTCCATCATTCTCTGAAATGTAGCAGGGGCATTCTTCAATCCAAATGGCATTCTAACATATTCAAAGTGTCCATTATTCACGGTGAAGGCAGTCTTTTCGACTGAATCGGGATGCATCTCAATTTGATGAAAGCCTTGGGCTTAGTCAAGTGTGGTAAAGTACGTACATTTTCCAAGATGATCTAAAATTTCATCAACGCGGGGTAGCGGATATTTATCTTCGATGGTATGTTCATTTAATTGTCGGTAGTCGATAACCATTCTGTACTTTTTAATATTTGAGGCGTCCATTTTCTTGGGGACTATCCATATGGGTGCAGAGTAGGGGGAAATAGAAGGTCGAATAATTTTATTATCAATTAATTTTTTGATTTGTTCCTGAATTTCCTTCTGCATGGATGGGGGATGTCGAAAACCTTTTGTATAAATAGGACGGTCGTTAGTTGTTCGTATTTGATGTTTTGTTTGGCTAGTAAAGGTCAGGTCACTGTTTTCGTGATACATAATGTCTTTAAATTGATAACATAATGTTTGAATTGTTTGTCTTTCTTCATTATTTAAACGGTCTAATCGTAGTTGAGCGACTGGGTTAAAGGGCAATTTCTTATCTTTTGGGGGGTTTGTTAATTTAAAATTATCTTGTGATATGACGAAATGTCGTTCTTGTATTGGGTCGACGGATCGATTAGAAGGGTTCGGAATTTGGCAATAACCATGATTAACTTGGACTAAAGAGTCAGGAATGACGTGTTCGTTAATTTCGAAAGAGGGTAGAAGGGCAGTTCCACTTTCTTGAGTTACTGAATGTTTAAAACAGAGGCCGAATTTTGAATGGTTTTCGTAGGCTCGTTTAAATAGAGAGAAAATTTAATTTTCTTGTCTTTCATTGTTATAGTGTTGTTTCTATAATTAATGATTGAATTTAATTTTTGCAAATCTTTAGTGCCTATTAGCGCATCGAAATGTTGGTGCCAATTTATGATTCTAAATGTTAGAACATCGGGGATTCCAAATTCTTGTAATAATGGGAACGAAACATTAGTATTTAGTTTTTGTTTATTTAGGCATGAAGTTACTTCGAAAGTTTCGTAGAAAACATAGGGCGAGAGATATTCTAGTAAGTGCGGGTTCATAATTGAATCGCTTGCACCAGAATCGATTAGGACATTAATTTGGGCTTCAGATAAATAGAGGTATGGAAGTTGAGTGGGAATAGTTAAGTTATTTAAGTCGATTGTAGGGTAGAGGCTAGGTCTATTTTGAAGGCGATTGTACCTTTCACGAAGAGATTCTTTTATTTCCTGTGTATGCAGGAATTTGATGGCATCTTCGAAAGTTTCTATAGGGGATAAATCAAATTTGATTTGAAGGCTAGAAGGCATGTTGGCTACTAGAGTTAAAATAGTCTTTTTTTCCGCTATATTGGAAATGAAACGTTGTTGGTTAATATCGTTAGGGTTTTCTGCAACTATTTTGCAATTAATTCGCATTAAATGGTCTTTTAACCTAATTGCGAAATCATTGGGTTTTTCGTTTCTTTCGATGTAGATAATATCTAACTGTTGAAGTAGGAGTTCTACACATATTGGATCACCATACTTTTGAGATAAAAGATTTTTAATCTCATCCGAAGTATTAAGATTTGATCTCAATATTAGAAGCGAAGCATCCTCTTTTAGTTTAGATTTAATTAATTGTAAGATATATTTCTTTTGGATTCCGTTGCTATTAGCATAGAAAAGGGAATAAAAATCATCTACCGTAGAGATAAAACTGGCTAAAAGTTCGGAGTCACCTGAGAATGGCGTAATTGTATTTCCAAAATCTTTTATTTCAGAGAAGCTCATTGTGGTAGAGAGTTAATTTGATTTTTTATTTCGAGAAGTTGGGATTCAGATAGTGACAAAGGAACAGCAGAAGTGCTCAAATCGTCAGTTTCAATGTAATCTGCGGAAGTTTGTGAAATGTCAAAATTCTTCAATAGGCGTTTTCGAATACCGCTAGCTTTGGACATTAAGAAACACTTTAGTATATAAAAGTTGTACTTACATAAACATTTTCTTACTTCACAGTATCCTATTTCAAAGCAGTTTAGCAGAGTATGAGTTTTCGTAAATAGTGCTAAAATATTTAAAAATATAACGAGTAACAAATGAAATGCTCTCGTGCACTATCCTGTTCGCAGCGCCAATTAAATGTTAAACTCTGCGAAGCTACTTTTAAAAAAACAGTTTAT
>JAEQML010066480.1:0-19954 GCA_016904865.1 Pissodes strobi | reverse complement strand
AACAACTGAAAGTGAAAAAAAAAAATAATGTTACGCTCCAATTTTGCTGTGTTTATGCTGTTAATTAATGAAAATTAGTCGAATTTTATTCTTAACAATTTTGAGGCGGATGGTACATGATGTATATATTTATTTGTTTTATAATATCTCGTTAGTAACAAAAACCATAACAAATAATATATTCTGATGACCTTGTAAAGCGCGTTAACTTTTTCTTCCTTTCGATTCGTCTAGCTAGAAGCCTTATATTGAAATGTTATTTAAAACAGGGTCTTATGTCACGCTTTATATAAACACCACAAGAATAATTTAATTGAAACTTTTTATAAATAAATTTCGTGTGTTCGCCTACATACGTGAATCACATACATACAAAATTTATGCCGATCGTGTCGTCACTCGGTTTGATATTATTTAAAATATGAAACTGATTGGCTAATAATGTGCAATAATTAGGGGATCATCGAGATAATAGGACATTAATTATTCAAAACTAATTATACGTAATGTAATGTCTGATATTTAAATGAGCGTATACATGATGTGCCAAGTTGCAGCGTTTATTTTAAAAGCTCGAGAACATTAATTGTTTTATGTATTTGTAAAAGTAGTTTCATTAGAACAAGATGAAAATGTAGTTTTTTAATCCTCTGTATATTTTCCTGCTTATTTAGAGGTGACGTCTACTTTACTTTTCAATGTTAAAATTTTTGATTGATCTGTCTCAGTTCGGAAAATTACAAGTAATAAATTCGAATACATCTCTAGTAACTGCACATTCCTACTTAAATTGACAGGCCTCTCAAACAGAACAGTGTTGCCAGTCTAGTACAATTATTGTACCAGATCTAGTACTTTTTGAATACATTCAGTACACAAATACGTTTAGTCTAAAATCTAGTAAGTTTTCAAAATTTCACTCAGATAATATCGAAAGCCGAAATTATGAATGGTGAATGCTATCTGACTCTCGTGTTTGAAGACTAGACATTTTGGCCTAAAGGTTTAAGCATAATTTAAAACTTTAGGCCAAAATATCTATTGTTGTATAAAATCGCGACAAAATAAAGCACTTTCAAATCCAAAACAAACTCGTATATTCAATTCTTCCATACTACTCAATATTTACATGTGAATCACTTTTAACCCGTACGAAAACGTTTTTCGTCTGCTTCATACTTATTTGCTAGAACGTTATATAATAATAGTATATAGGTATATCTCATTCTGGGAGACCCTAAAGTCGGTTTTCTTCGAAAGATAGCTAACAGTCGGCCAATGCTACCAAAGTCTCGTCCCGAGACGTACTATATGGGACCTGCAACAATACAAACAAAATTAATAATCGTAATCTTTAAAGACGACCCAGCGGGACTTATTCCTCGCTGTTCGCTTTCTTTTTAGTTTAAGCCTTAGATCCTCTTTGAGTTCTCCATCCATGCTTGACCTCGCAAGCTTCTTTTTCGTGACACATCACGAACAGATGAAGAATCGCTTAGAGAAACTTCAGCCTCAACTGCAGGGTACTTTCCCCTTGATGCTACACAAACTTTTTGCGCATCCTTTTCAGAGTTACGTTTACTCTCAGGTGACTTTTCACCAGGCGCTTCAGCAACGTTTTTCTTCATCGCCATATCGTCAGTTCGTTCGGGTGACTTCCTACTCGACAGAACGTTATCACTTTGCGTGAACTTTTCCCTCGAGTGCCTTTTCACTCAAATTGTCTGTAGCACTTTGCAGAGACAATTCCTTATCAACACAGCATCTTTTGCCCTCGAGTGACTTTCCACTCAAATTGTCTGTAGCACTTTGCAGAGACAACTCCTTATCAACAGAGCAACTTTTGCCCTCGAGTGACTTTTCACTCTTATCACCACCTACTTCTAGCGGCGATACACTTCTTAGCAAGAAACGACTTTCGTCCCTTGTTGGCAGCTGTCCATCATCTATCTCAGATTCGGTCTCTTCTTCACTATTTTCGAGTCTAGTCTGGTAAGGCTTTATTTTATATACTGCCCAAATACCACTATAGCGTCTTCTTCGTCCATCCTCACTAGGCAGACTTTCTACCAAGTAGCGATCATGATCCAGAACTTTTCCGATCATATATGGACCACCAAATTTCGGCAACAATTTTTTACTTTTTCCATCGTTTTGAGCATTCTTCTTTTGAATAAGTACCAAATCACCGGTTTTAAATTTCACGTTTTTCCTTTTTGCATCAAAACGATCTTTTTGTTTTTCTTGATTTCGGGTGATTGTTTCGGCTGCTTCTCGCCTATTCTCTTTTAAATTAACGTTGGTACCATCTATACAAACTTCCGATGTTAAATATGTGTCGTTCACTCCTCTTGGTTGGTACCCGAAAAGCATCTCATGAGGACTTTTTCCTGTAGCTCTGTTAACGGATGAGTTAAGTCCAAATCTTATGTTAGGTACACTCCGATCCCAGGTGTCCTCTTCATCTGTAGACGCAGCTAGGGCAGCAAGAATTGTCCTATTGTAACGCTCGACTTGGCCATTTGCTCTTGGTGTGGCTGTGGGGTTATATACGACTTTGACTCCAACGTCGGCTGTATATTTCTTAAATTCCTTGCTAGTAAAAGCCGTTCCCTGGTCGCAAATTAATCTCCTTGCTACGCCGAAGGTGTTGAAGATCTCTTTCAGAAATAAAATCACAGGTGAATTCTTGGTGTTTTTCACCGCCTTTATAAAAACATACTTTGTAAAGGCATCCACAGATACTAGAAGGTACATGTTGCCTTGCTTACTCTTCACAAAAGGACCTAAGTGATATATGTGTAGTGTGTCCATTGGAGTTGGATCCTTCTTTATAGGATGTAAAAATCCGGGTTGTGGTCCACCACTATTTTTATTGTATAAACAGCTCAAACAACAACGTATATATCTAGTAACGTATTTACGTAAACGTGAAAACCAGTAATTTCGTTGGATCTGCGATATTGTTTTGTCAACTGCCAAGTGTCCTGCTTGGTCATGAAAGTAAGCTGTAACTGTATGACGGGCTGTCTTAGGCACTACCCATTTTAGACCTTCATTTGTTTTCCGATATATCCGGCCATGTTTAAGTTCGTACTCTTTATGGATCAGGCTTTCTTCCTTATCACTTGATGCCCTTGAAAGCACTTCTTTCAAATACCTGCAACGTTCGTCTTGAAGCTGCGCCGACAGAACCCAGTCACTCTCAGATGTTGTGATGGTCAAAATATGCGTGTCTTCGGAATAATTATCAGGACCTTCTATGGGGTTTCTACTCAGAGCGTCGACATGCGCCATTCTAGTTCCAGGACGATATTCGATGGTGAAATTAAATTCCTGTGTGATCATCCACCAACGTTCAATCCTTGGTATCAGATCACGCTTTGTCATAGTCAGTTGCAGTGCATTACAATCTGTTACGACTTTAAAAGGAATCCCCAACAAATAAACGCGAAATCTTTGCATGGAATTCACCACGGCCATTGTTTCCAATTCGTATGAGTGGTAACGCTGTTCCTCTTTGCTGGTTTGCCTACTGAAGTAGAGGACGGGTTTCAACTTGAAAGCTGGTTGTTTTTGTAGTAAGATTCCAGCCACTCCATACTTAGAAGCATCAGTATGTAGCTCGGTGTCGTTTTTTGGGTGGTAAATTGCTAGCACAGGTCGGCTGCAAAGAATATCTTTTAAAGAGGTGAAGACTTGTCGCTGTTCATGTTTCCAATCGAATATTACGTCTTTCTTCGTGAGTTGTGAGAGGGGTCTTGCAATAATGGCAAAATGTTTAACGTATTTCCGAAAGTAACTAGCCAATCCCAGAAATTCTCGGACTTCGTGCACATTTTTCAGTCCTTTACAGCTGCGAATTTGCAGGAGCTGGGCGCACACCTTCTTTGCTGATTTCATGACCTAAGTATTTGATCGTTTTTCTAAAAAAATGGCATTTTGATAATCGCAAGGTTACTCCCATACGTTCAAATAGCTGTAAAATAGTTTCTAGAGACCTTAAACCCAACGAGATATTCGTAGATGGAAACAGGATATCATCCAAATACGCCAGAGCGATAGAAAATCTTAGGGATCCCAAAATTTGATTTACAGTTCTTTGGAAGACTGCCGGAGCATTAACTAGTCCAAATGGCATCCTCAAATACTCGTAGTGCCCATCTGGTGTGATAAAGGCAGTTTTTGCTACGGAATCTTTTGCCATCGGTATTTGATGATAACCACTGGCCATGTCTAGAGATGTAAAATATGTGCACCCTTTTAATCGTTCAAGATGGTCATCGACTCGCGGGAGAGGGTAGCAATCTTTAACCGTCTTTTGATTCAAGGCCCTATAATCGACCCACATTCTGTTAGTTCCGTCTTTTTTCTTAACTAGTAAAATGGAACTAGCATATGGAGAATTAGACTCTTGAATTATACCAACTTTTAGCATATCTTGAACAAAATCCCGTACCAACTCCCTTTCACACAGTGAAAGACGGTAGGGTCGATACGTCACAGGTTTAGAATCACTTAGCTGAATACTCATCTCGGCATCTTTGACACAACCCAATTCTGCTAAATTTTCAGCAAAACAATGTCGATATTTATTTAGTAATACCAATAATACTTTTTTATTAGTATCACCTAGCGAAAAGTCACAATCAATGTCATCTAAGCTAAATTGTCGATAATCACTAGAGTTAATATTAAAGATTCTTACCTCATTTTTGTCGAAGTCATTCTTTGGGAAGCACTTTTGACCTCTAGCAATCACTTGCGATTCTTTAAAAGTCAGGTTTGCATCGGACATGTTGAAAACTGGTAATACTCCACACTCCGTTGAAACAACGCAGCTAGGAATAGAATATTCCGCGGATGGTACCATACGGCGCTGAAAATCCACAAACAGTTCCCCCTTGATGCTCGCCATCAGCACAAAATGTCACATGACCTATATGATTGGGAGGGATCGTAACTTCTTTATCTACACGCATCCTTATTTTGCTGGGTGGAAGACTGTCTATTTCAGGTAACGGTAACATTTCCGATTTAAATAGTCGCAATTGTTCATTTTTCACAACTAACACTACTTCAGGATGATTCAAAACAGTTTGTCCAATCATAACAGGTACACTTTGTATGTCATTGGCGACAATAAGGACAGGAACAGTCACCTTAATTAAATCAATTTCGATATTAACTTTTGCAGTACCTAGCGCAATTGCAGTACCGCCAGCATAGCCACTTATTTTCACATTACACGGTTGCCATGTGATGTTGCATTTTTCAGCAGTACTTAATCGTATTGTAACAACGGCACACCCTGTATCTACCAATCCCTCGCAGTTGACGCCATTCACTTTGCATGCAATTTGATAACACTTTTCAAAGTCTTGATTTGCCGATTGACAAGCTAAAATTGGTTTTGAAGTTGATGAACGATTTCGATAGCAGTTAGTCGCACTATGACCTAACTTCTTACATATAGAGCATTCCACCTTGGATTTACGGCAGTTTCTAAAAATATGGCCTTTTTGCCCACAATTGTAACACTTATATTTTTCATGGTCACTTGATTTTCTAACATTAGAGACTTGTTCTCTAACGAAAGAAACCATTTTTTGATGTTGTCGATCGTTGACAAACTTTTTGTCAAGCTTATTATAATTGTTGCATTCTGGTGTGGAAGCTAGCGCTGATAAATACTCTCTGAACAAATCCTCCGGTTCACTATATCTGCCAGCTTTCGCCCCGTTTTGTATGGCACTATCTTCAATTCCGTCAATCAACATAGATACCGCATTTTTTCCTTTTATTTCACAAGCACGAAGTAACTCCATTTTAGTAAAATAGTACTCAGTCCATGTTTGCTTAGGCGTTTTTACTAAACTAACCATTTTTTTCAGCGTCGAGGGAAAATCATGTTGATCAGGGAATGCATAAATTATCATAGTTTTCCATTCATCCCATGTATGGTCATACGTATCCAAACTATTGTACCACGCTTTAGCCAAACCCTTTAACCGCGATTGCATATGGTATACTGTCACCTTTTCATCCCAATTATTAATTGATTTAAGTTGATCTATTTTTTCTACCCACTTTATCGCGCTCATGCCCAATAAATCTGGAGAAAATTCCGGAATGCAATCAGAACGTATGGAAACAGATGTTTGAGGAATACTGGATTTTTTACTCAAAAGTTCGTTTACAACATTCTCCAAATCTTCAATCTTTCTATTTTGATTAGCCAGTAAATCGCTTGTCTTACTTAGCTTAGAACTACTTCTACTTACTGGAGATCCAGGTGGTGGTGGTGTATATCTTACACTTTCACAAGACAAAGAACGTTTCCTCGTCTTACGTCAAGATTTTGCAATGGGTTTCCTCTTATACCGACCGTAATCACTCTCACTGCTAGACGTATATGAGGAGGATGATTCGTTTCTCCTTGTTTTACCCATTTTTAACAAACCACTCAAACACTTATAATTAACCAAAACACAAGTTCAGTTCAAACACCCTATATAAATCGTGTTTACACAAGTCTCTTCGAATTGGGCGTAATTATCCCGCCGCTGCACTATAAAATCGCGACAAAATAAAGCACTTCCAAATGCAAAACAAACTCGTATATTCAATTCTTCCATACTACTCAATATTTACATGTGAATCACTTTTAACCCGTACGAAAACGTTTTTCGTCTGCTTCATACTTATTTGCTAGAACGTTATATAATAATAGTATATAAGGTATATCTCATTCTGGGAGACCCTAAAGTCGGTTTTCTTCGAAAGATAGCTAACAGTAGAGATGTGCTTTATAGTCTTCAACCACCAGAATCAGATGAATAAAGGTATGTGTCCTTTTTTTAAACATCTAATTACAGGTTTCATTCATTACCTCATTTTTCAGCAGCAGATGAATGAAAATGTTAAAAACTAAAATGAGAAATAGGCTCTAAATTGATACATACTACATACTAAATTAGTACATTTTGAATTCGTAAGGAAAAACACCGCCGATAAGTCTAGCATATCAATATACGCAATATGCGGGGAAATACTTGATTTTGCTTTCATACTGCCTATGCAACTCACTGTAAAGGCAAACGTAAACACACGATATGCTTTAACTACGACAATGTGTCGTTCTCTCTGCTTCATTAGTATAGCCTCTTGTAATGCAACAAAGTGAAACAGCAAAATAAGTGACGTCGACCGCTCGCCTACTGGTTCCTTGGAAGGCGATCGCATGGCTACACAGTGGGCTAAAATTCCAAATACGCAATGCACAAAAAGAGTTCTATTTTTTATTATTTGAAACAAAAAGTAGGACATAGTTTTGGGTATCTTAGAAAAAAAGTACATTTAGTTGTACTTGATAAACCTTTAAAGGCCAGTGTTTAAAAAGAGAGTAATGTCCTACTAAAAAAAAGTACATATGGTCAGTCACCATACATATTGGTATCTCCGATTTTGCAAATTTTGTTTCTGTTCACTAAAAAAGAGGTTTCCTATAGGGTAGTTTGGAGTTCTAGAAGAACAAGAGGACTCCGACAGAGAAGCTTTGATTTTAGAAAAACTTTGAATAACAAGATGCCCGTGCCCGCGTATGCCTAAAGTTTGTAAAACCAATATGTAAGAATTACGCTTAAAAACACTAAAATTTGGGTCATACTGGAGGCCAATAATTTAGTTAGATATCTATTTTACTTAATTTTTTTGGTTGATTTAATATTTTGAACATTTAATTTTACAATATTCATTCATTAATTTTTTTTGCATTTGGCTTACTCTTACAAATATCTATTTTTTCCAAATATTTTTCTACATTTAGTTTTTAGTGTGGTTCCACATAATCTAATTTAGTTATGTTTAGTCTCTCACACTGTAGCTCCCCATAGCTAACACACAGACTAAGCAGAACACTTTACGTACAAATATATAGTTAAGGATTAAAATCATACCATGTATGGATCTTCATTTAAATACACTGAAACCTTCTTTTCAATTCTGCCAAGATATTATGAACCCTTTAAATGTACATTTGAAATGTGTTTGAATTGAGGACAAGATCTGCTTCGGTTAATTTCTACGCATATCTTAGTCGAGGTAGATAATTATTATATGTCTTTTACCGAAATTTGAATGCATTCAATGTCATATTCGATATGCACCTAATTTAGTATGTAAACCTTGACTTTTATAATTATGTAAATTTATAAAAGCTATTTTTCATAATATTAGGTATTGTGCCTACACTCTTAAATCTTGCCCCAGGCCCAGGTGGGAAAGTTTGTAAGCTATATAATGACTTCAAATTTTCCTTGATTAACCAATTTTTCAAGATTCCGCTTCCCGTTGTATGTCTATAATATTTGAGGGTTCTAATATAATATATTTAATACAATAATGTTGTTGGGTTAGATATACTCAGTTTATGTTGGCTGAGTGTCAATTTAATCATTCTCCAAGATTCGTACATTGTCCAGTAATGCCAATAGTGCCAAGGTATAGCAAAGAAACGAAATTCCATTCTAACAGGTTTCAACAATTATTATTACTGATGATGAAAGAGTCATGAAACTGTAGTAAAAAAGCACCAGAAAGAGAAAC
This sequence comes from Pissodes strobi, assembly GCA_016904865.1. Taxonomy (NCBI): domain Eukaryota; kingdom Metazoa; phylum Arthropoda; class Insecta; order Coleoptera; family Curculionidae; genus Pissodes; species Pissodes strobi. Next base: position 11,347 of record JAEQML010066480.1, on the reverse strand, counting down.
CCGCATCACCACCATCTGCCCTTCATTTAGAATACAATGAATAATGTATGTGAATGAGCCAAGCCGTCACAGACGGTCGGTTTCTTCAACGTCGTCGGTCCGAAAATCTCGCCGAAATGAATCCAAATTTTTTGCCCCCGAATTGCCTCCCGTCCCTCCGCCGCGTTCCGCACCCTCCACATACCGTCGACCGAGAAGGAACGTGGGGGACACGGTGTTTGTGTCCTCCTCCTCCAAAGTGCTGCTAGGCTGTTCCGATGCGGATGCCAAAGAAGTCCAAAGATTACTAGATAGCGAGAGCGTGGCAGAAGTGGAGGAGGATTTTGAGGAGAGGGGCAGAGCGATAAGGAAGAAAAAGGACGTGCCGAAAATTAGGAATAGGATTTTCGAGGAGAGTTTGGAGAGCCAGGAAATATCATTTTATATAGGTAAATTTGTACTGTACTGCAATAAGTGTCTTGGTCGTGCCCGAGCCGATGCCCTGTATATATATCTAACCTCGTCCTAATAGCTTCAGTATTTTTGACATATTCCCCTTTGTTTCAGGTGAAGATAATGATCATCACTACGAGAGTCTGTACAGTGCCAAAGAAGAAGACTTCGACTATGATTCGTTCGAAAGCGATACGGAATCCGAAACCTCCTTAGATAAAATTCGAATTGTGGTAAGTGACAATTTATTATTATTATTATGCCATCTCTAATTTTTCAATTTGTTTCAGGATGACAGTGGAATAGATATGGGAAACAGTAGACTGCCGGATCCGCCCAACAACCAAAGCTATCGACTTATGAAGTTCGCCGAAAAAAATATGAAGAAAATCGGGAGAAATTTCACGATGAACATCACGAAATCTTTAACGCTTATGAAGAAGCACATGTCCAAGACTGATACTGATATGATAGGTAAGTGTATAATCTGAGAAAACTTGCGTGATTGGGAATTAACCATGCTTGATTTAACTTGTAGGAACCAACAATAAAGAAGACAAAAAGCCTAGACTTGTAGTGTCCAGCTACGAAAACGTCGAGACGAAGAACATCGCGTTAAAGCAGCCAGTTTATTCGAACCCCGTCGTCGTGGAAGCTCCCAAAATCTCGCCGACAGCCGAATCTCACTCGTCGGAAGAACAGGACAAGTCGAGGACGCTTTCGCGAACCAAGGGAGGGTTTTTGAACAAGTTCAGACGGAGCATGTCTCTGTCCGCCGAGTCAGCCGGCGAATTAACTTCGAATTTAACGGGAGGGAGCAAGACTAAAAGTACGTTTTATCTGACCGAAACCATCGATGTAGATAGTGCCGAAGGATACAACGACAGCTCGGATAAGTCGTTGTCTCCGGTTCTGAGACAGTCCAGATCCCCTTTGATGAGGCCGAGGAGTCCTCCTCCTCCTGCACCTATAGGCCAGACAGGTACTTAAGTTAATTTAGATTAGTTTGGGGCACTTCATTTATCCATATGTTCCTTTAGATGTAAGAAAGTCGACTAGGAAGGACGGCAAAAGTTCGTCGTGGTACGCCGACTCCGGAGTGTTCAGAAACAACGAGCATGCCCCCACGAAAAGGCCCAACACGTTCTGGTACGCCGAAGTAGGGCTGTACCAAGCCCAAAGTAACTCGACGCCCAGCACGAGCTCCGCGGAGAATAGTGGGAGCAATTTGAGTACGCCCATTAAACGTAAGTATTTTCTTGTAATTTAAATTCTTAGAATAGAAAGTCTATTAATATGTGGTTTTAGCGTTCGAAATCCCAAGGCCCGTGTTGAAAAATTCTGATTTCATCAACCAGGACGACAACGAACATTACAACAACGTAAAAAACGAAAACCCTTACTACACGGAGAGCGTCAATAGTTTTAGCAGCTTGGAGACGAAGAAAGACGAATCGCTCAAGCAGGAAATACAGTTGAGGCTCCAAGACGAACCCTTGTATCAGTTCTACGATGCGGCTGTTCTAGAGGTAATATTTTGTTTAGGTCAGTTCATGTGCTTAATTCAATAGGATAAGACGCTTCTTACAAGCACTGTAAAGACGGGAATTTAATTGCGTTCTTTTATGTATGTATTTTCACCAGAGTCCAAAATTCTTCTTTTTTTCCTTTTCTTATATTAATATTTGTTTGTATATTTTACTTGAATAAACATTATTATTATTATTAGAAGTACAATGAAATTCAAGACTCGATTAAGTGTATCGCTGGTTATGAAACGCTTGACACTGAAGTTCGTGAGGAGGTGGAACAAACTTGCTATAATTTATTAGTCCAGATATAAAAACGTATTAAGATATTAACCATACCCACTCAAGTTGTTCCAAATTCTCAATTTATAGCTCAACAGAGCCCACCTCCCCCTTCTGTAAGATTATCAGAGATAAAGATCAACCCTTTTAATGGTAACATTTCTAAATGGAACTGTTCGCAACGAATGATAACTTTGAAGTTGCAATTAACTTATTGAAAGAAAGGTATGAGAATAAATTATCAGTGATTAATGCTCATTTCATCTCGCTATTAGAAATAGACTCTGTTGTCAAATGTACTGGTCCTAATTCAAGACAATTTGTAACCAATCAAATGTAAAATCTTGATCTAATTAACAATCTTAATTACTCTTACGAAGAACTCTGGGAATTTATCTTAATTTATTTATTTGAGAAAAAATTAGATTTTGGCACTCGTAAAGCATTTGGGACAGAGCGAGATATTGACATGTTGCCAAATCTCACTAAATTTCTTGATTTCTTACACAAAAGGTGTACTATTTTAGAAAACTTGTCTTCCGTAGGGACTCTTGTTTCGGTGCCGTACGGAACAAGACCTGTTAAGGATTTCACAGGTAAATTGAGATCTGCGAGCTTCTAACCTCTCGAATTCCTGGTATTTACCAGCATATTTAGCTAGTTTACTGATTGTTACTTCTGTACTCCTGATACAGAGTAGCAATTAGGGTCGTCGCACCACCGTATTTTTTAGCATTTCCGGGACGGATCCCGGAACAAACCTTGAAATGATGTCTTGCGAGACTGACGACGACGTTTCAGTCATATCTATGGACTCAGATTCAGGGAATACCCTAAATGAGTCCCGTATCCAATTTTATATGGCAAAACTGAGAAAACACCCTAAATGCTGCTTGTGTATTGGAAGTATACCGCTTCTAACGAGCGCAAATACGGGTTCAAAACTCGACTTCAAGACGGCAATTGACACGATCAAAACCCACTTAACGAGAGACCATAAGGCCGTTTTCAAAAGGCCGGCTACGGTGCAGCCCAGAATCGATTGTGGACTCAAAAAACCTGCAATCAAAGATAATGCCAAACTTACAGGCTCTGATACGTCCCCAAATACTAAGAAACAAAAGTTAGGGAACGCGACGCAAAGCGAGCCACCTAAAGAAATAGAACAAAAAAGGGACATGCAAAACACTATCACAGATAAAGTGCCTAGCGACAACGATTCGGCGGCGCTTGTGCAGTACGAATCTGCGCACCTTCAGGCCGAGGAGCCCGATAAGGTACCTTTCAAGACGCCCTACAAGACGATCCCCTTTAAGACAGGGATTCGTACGGTACATCTAGATGTAGGGGGTGAACCTGTACCCACCAGAAACAGATTCGAGGCTTTAACAGACTCGGAACCGGACGATAACGATGACAGAAGTAGCGTAACTTCTTCGCAAGCCTTCACCGCACGTAAAGTGCACAAAAAGACAAAAAACAACCCTGTAAAGCCCCCCAAAGCCCCTCAAAAGAAGAAAACGTCCCTACCCCCGCCTATCGTGATCAAAGGCGGTGCACAGGACCACAAGGTAATTAGACAGACCTTACACGATATGCATGTAGTAGATTACAACTTGAAGTACACTAGAAATTCGGTGATTATCTACTGCACGCAGAATAAGGATTGGGCAAACTTAAAACGATTATTCGAACGTGAAAGCATCGAATTTCACTCCTATGCGGAAGCCAATCAGAAAACTCATGCGTTTGTATTAAGAGGGCTAGACGGTGGCTTCAAGACGGAAGAAATTCGCAACTTACTCGCCGAAGAACAGGGCCTTACAGTCAAAGCAGCGTACGAGATGAAAAAGACTCGTGTTCCACTGTATCTAGTAGTGCTAGATGCTACAATTACTTTACGCAAACTAAACCAGGATTGTAGGCTACTTTACCATGTGCGCATTTCATGGGAAAATCGCCGAGCTACGAAAACAGTCATGCAGTGCAAGAGATGCCAAGGGCACGGGCACTCAATGACGTACTGTCAAAGGAAATGGGCCTGCTCTAAGTGTGCAGGTCCACATCAAATCACTGAGTGCACTAGCAGCATTGTGAAATGTGCAAACTGCTACGGCGAACACAGGGCCATAAGCGTATTATGTCCTGTGTATCTTTTTAAACAAACACAGCCTGCCAACCCCCAGACAAAGCAGGAATACAGGCCTGCACCTCCCCCCAGCAACCCTGCGTGGCAAGGGAACAAAGAAGCCGATACGACATAAGAAGCTGCAAGGCAAGTCCAGCAGCAATTTCCCGCCCTCCGGAAAAGAGGACAGACCCAACAAAGCGCGCCTAAAAATACACAGGTTAATCTTAATCAGGGTCAAGTCGATGCTAATAAAAACGTAAATATTAATCCTCAAATAAAGCCTCAAACATTAGATACAAATCACATTAAAAATAACATGAATAATTTGCAAAGTGCCGTAAACCGTATAAACAGCCTCGTTAATTTCAATGAATTGTTGCGAGCGTTAAATGATTATGCAAACTTATTAGAGTCCTGCCAAGGGAACAAATTTGAAGTCTTACAGTGCTCAATGAGGTTCTTTACTGAGGACTTCAATGGCTATAACATATAGTTTACACAATGTCCATTAACATTCTTTGTTGGAATTGTAATGGCATTCGCTCCAAACTCGGAGAATTTAAAAATTTCATTTATAATAATCCCAACTTTTATATAATATTTTTACTTGAAACTAACATTGATGCTAGTTTCAAGTTGAAATTTTACGATAGACAAGTCCTGCGATTTGATAGGCCCGATCGACGCGGAGGAGGTGTGGCCTGTCTGATTCGTAGGTCAGTCCGTTATAAGCAGGTCCTAGGCCTGAGGACCGTCATTGAGCACGTAGCTCTCGAGCTTGACGGTGGCCTGCGGATAGTCGGAGCATATTCACCTCCGGGTCTCCGCCTCCAGGAAGAAGATGTTCTTGCTCTGCTGCCTTCTGGCAGGAAGACGCTCCTGTTGAGAGATATCAACGCAAAGCACGCAAATTGGCGTGGTTTTACCAACAGGAGTGGACGCTTGCTACATAGGTTAGTAGAACAAAACATTGACTTAGTCTATCATCAAACTCCCAATCCCACACACTATCCTGGTAACCGATTCAATCCATCGTTCCTGGATATTGCTATTACTCGAGGAATAACTAACGCTTCAGAGCTCCTAGAGCTGAATGAGCTCAACTCGGACCATCTCCCAATCAAGATTAGCCTACGCTCTAGGCTTCAAGTAGTGCAGGAAACCATCCTGTCCTATAGGAATCTTGATTGGAGGGAGTTCCGAGTGAGGCTTAGCCAAGCAACAGTTATTCCAAGACAAATAGACTCTATCCCAGAACTTGAGAGCGAGGTGCAAGCTCTAGTCACAAACATCCAGCGCATCAGAGACGCAATTTGCCCTACTGTCATTAAACGTCCGTTTACTGACACACTTCCAAATCACATAACAACCCTCATCACATCCCGTAACCGTATTCGGCGTAGGTGGCAACGAGCAAGGGTCGCCATAGACCGAGAACAGTTTATAGCAATGACCGGGGAAATAAAGGCACTCATTGCAGCCTACAGGAATGAGAAATGGATGGAATATGTCAATTCCATAAACCGTCATGATGGCTCGCTATGGAAGCTCGCCAGGCGCGTTCGCGGAGGCCCCGCCGATTTTCCTGGAATTCTGCATCAAGGTGATGTAATAAAGGATAACGTCGGGAAAGCGGAGGCCTTCGCTGACTACCTGGAGGGCATCTTTAGCGAGACACCAAACACGACTCCATTTCACGACACTGTAGATGCTGCAGTGGAAAACTTCATCTCCACAAAGTATCCTATCGCCCCGGAAGTGCTAAGTAAACTCTTAATAACTCCACTGGACATCAAGAGAGTTCTTGCCCGCCTACCCGGAAACAAAGCACCTGGTCCTGACGGCATTCCGTATATTCTTCTCAAGAATATGCCGAATAAAGCCGTCATCCACTTTATGCACATTATAAATGCTATTTTACGCCTCCAACACTTTCCGCTACCCTGGAAGAAAGCGGTGATAATACTGTTTCCTAAACCGGGCAAAGATGCGAGGCTCACAGCCTCATATCGCCCAATTTCCTTGCTCGATACATTGGGCAAAGTAATTGAGAAGCTCGTAATGTCGAGAATGAATAATGTCGTTGAAAATCTGAGGATTTTGCTCCATGAACAGTTCGGCTTTCGCCGCGACCACAGCATCACTATGCTCGCGGCGAAAGTCGCGCAAGACACGTTCAATGGCTTCAATGAAAGCAAGGCAACAACATTGTTACTTCTCGATATAGAGAAAGCATTCGACAAGGTATGGCACAATGGGCTTATATACAAGCTTTCTGCTACTCATGGAATGCCACTACATATAGCATCCCTCATTGCGTCGTACCTTGCGAATCGCTCATTCTCAGATCGTGTTCACAGCAATTTATCAGGTCCAAGGCGCATCAAAGCCGGTGTGCCCCAAGGAACAGTACTATCGCCGCAAATATTCAGTCATTTTATAGCTGACTTTCCATCACACCCCTCAACTTCCTTTGCCCTGTACGCTGATGACACTGTGATCTATTCACAATCGTCAGACGTACAGGTTGCAAAACAAAATCTCACTCAACATCTTAACCTTCTAGCTCCCTATTATAGGGACTGGAAAATTTCCTTAAATGCGGCAAAGACAGAGCTAGGTATTTTGACACGCAAACGTAATGTTGACTTAGCGCCAATAGTAGTTGGCAACACGGTGATCACGCCGAAAGACCCAGTCAAATACCTAGGGATAGTCTTTGACCGCAAACTCCTCTTCTCGAAGCACGTCGCGGCTATAAGGGCTAAAAACATCGCAACGCAAAAGAATCTAAATCCACTCATTTGGACCAGATCTTACATGAGCCCGACTAACAAACTCACGATTTACAAGACAATCATCAGACCGACTCTTCTCTACGGGGCGCCTGTCTGGTGCTCGGTAGCAAAGACTCACCTAAAGCACATACAAACAATACAAAACAGATATCTGCGGGCGGCTTTCTCCCTGACACTATGGGGCAGAGTGCGTGTTGCAGAACTCCACAACATGGCGAATATAGAATATATCGACCAGCATATTAACAAACTTGCATGCAAGTTTTATGAATATGGTATCAGGGGGTCAGAACTGACCGCAGGTATAGCAAACATACGATACAACCAACTTCAGCGACTTAAACATGGACCATTATACAGACACACAGACCTATTCTATCAAGAATTACGACCGCCATAAATGGCAAACATGCAAGCAAAAGCATCATTAACATTAAGTATGAAATAACAAACATACATAACACATGAATACGAACAAAGACTGAGTAGACATACAAACGCAACATAACAACCAGCATAAATAAACGTTCGTGAATTTCGATCATTATAAGCGGTGTAATTCGATCGAATTCAACGCCGATGATCGAGTTTACGAAAAATAAAAACCGATGCAACAAGACAGACACGGGGAGGAGCCACCAGACCTAGTCGGTTCTGTGGGCGGAGTCTCCCCATGCCTACTTATACCAACAAGACAGACCGACTGACATCACTTACGCCACAGCTACGAAACCGTACGGGCCTCCCTCCCATGCAACCTCTACGTGTTCCGAGCGACTAACTACATGTTGTAACCAGCCCTTAGGGCACCCATGTATACGTCGTATGTATGGTGTATGCGACGATATGCATACTTCAGCTGGCAATTATGCCAATCACCTGTATATATTGTATATATTTGTATATATAAACGTTACATGTTTGTGCCGTCTTGAGTAAATTTTGAAGCAGGTTTTTTTTTTGCAACACTTTTTCCTGCCTAACTAACTAAGCTTGACCCACACAGCAAATAACTAAATCTGAGCAATACAACCTTATAGGCAACGTAAAATTCAACTCAGTTGAAGGGAATATACCCATGTAACTGTATATAACTTGACCGCTGATTTGACTAATCAATAGAAGGGCCGACATCAGCCCCTAAGACGCAGATGTTTGGTACGCGAGTGCATTCGCGCAAGTGAAAAGTGCGAAGCGAATTCGTGAAACGAAGACATCTATCTTACACTATATAAAGATTAATCATTAAGCATAAAAACATGTTCAATTTTGAACAAAGATTATATTGATTGATTGTCTTCCGTAGTAAAATACTCAGAAAAATTCTCCAAAAGGAGTCTTGTTACATGCTAATAATCCACAGGATTCAGTAAAGCAACAGAATAAAACATCTCTGTAATTCAAACTCTCATAAAATATAAATCTGTGAAAAATTTAGAAAGTTAAGCTTGTCTGAGAAGCAGAATTTTGTTCAAAGTAAAAACTTAGCTTCAACTGTCTCGGTACTAGTCACTCGAGAAGCCAATGTACCTCAACTAAAGTATGTTCTTTGTGCCCTCAATAAGTACACTCATCTCAGAGTGGTTTTAATCGCCAATTCAAGGTAATTGTTTGAATAATCAAAACTCAGCAGCCCAAGATAATCAAAATAGTCAGCCTATAAATAGGCACCCTTTCAATACTGGTAATAGGAATCAGTCAGGTCTCTTTCAAGGGCGTGGCACACTGCCTCCTCAAAATAGAGCCCTCCCTTTTAATGCAAATGCAGAAAATCAGGCACAAAGTGCAAATTCACTGAACTTATCTATACTCTCAAATAATAACTCTCTTGTTTTGTTAGCTACAGCCCGTGTAACTATGTTACAAAAATTCTCTTAGATTCTGCAAGTCAGAACTCTTTCATAACAAGTCAGCTCATAGAAGAGCTTAAGTGGCATTTCTCAAGGTAGCATGAAGTCGAACTAGATGGTTGATTTGAGGCTGTATTCTAATGTGTATAATAACAGAAGTTTTAAGCTGACTTTCACTATACTCAATAATAAAACTTGCAAAATTCCGCAAGTCCTTATTGATCAAGATGAAATCAATATCCCCAATCACTTTAGGTTAAGTGATCCCTATTTTGCTTCACCATCAGACATCAATATGTTGATTGGTGCTGATCTGTACCATGACTTGATTGCATGGATACCAAAGCAATACACATCGAACTTGTCACTAGCTTAACGACAGAAGTATTTATTATCTCTTAAAATATTTATTTCTCGTAGAGGAAACTTCTAAGGAGTAAAAAATCAGCTCAAGGAAGTGTACGAATTTTTCAAAAATAAAGAGAACTCTAATGATATCATAGAGCAATAAAAAAAATTAATTGTTTATTTCGACCAGATCCTGTAGTCTCATAATTATTATACTTTTAGTCGATCGGTTATGGGGATACATCCGACTTCGATTCGGACAACTACGAAGATGTGTCGGAAAAGCAGGTGGTCATCAGCAACGTGATCAAAATCCGGCCGACCGCCATGGAACTGGTGTCACCGAACAGAAATTCCATTTGTTTCACCAAAACTCTCTGGTGCGAAATTCCGGAAGTTATAAGTTCCTCAGTATTAAGTAAGACATTTTTGATATCATCTTAGTTCTACGGAAAATCTGTTAAAATGTAAATACATGAAACTAGGGAAATTACTAATGCATATAAATCAGTGTCATGATAGGCTTTCCCTTAATTACAATGTTGCAACGAAGTAAATTTATTAAAACTATACTAACTCTCTCAGGTACCCTTAACGCTCACCAGAAAAAAATACAAGAGGCCAAATTCGAGATCCTGACGTCGGAAGCATCTTATTTAAACTCTCTAAACGTGCTTAACAATCACTTTGTTAAAAGCTTTAGCGCGAGCAACATACTTTCGAGGGAAGAAAGGGATGTTCTATTTGGTCACGTAGAAGAAGGTAAGAAATATTCCACGTGGTTCTCATGATACACCTTAACAATGTGTATTATCTTTTAGTTCGAAACTCGTCGGAAAAGTTGCTTCACGATCTAGAGAAATGTTGGCAGGATAACATCCTGCTGCACGGCATTTGCGATATAGTTCAAAAGCACGCCGAGGAAAATTTCAACGTCTACATCCCTTACTGCGAAAACCAGATATTCTTCGATGACACCTTAAAAAATCTCAAGTAAGTACAAGTTTCAAGTCAATCCCTCTTGTATAAAATGTACGTCCAATTTTCAGCCATTAGTCAGAGTTCATTGAACTGTGTTTAATGCACAAATATCACGCTCAAACATAAGCCAATAATTTAATCAATATTCATCATAAATTTTAACTGGTCTCAATGGAGCCACTATATCTAAAGCATTTAGTATGTTAGCAACAAAATTACTGTGCTTTTCATTAATATTAGCATGAACATAATGAAAATTGTACTCTTGTAATATATAATTTAGACCTGCAAAATCAATATTTCTTCCTCTACTTTGTAGAATTTTGGTCTCACTTGGGTTAATATCATGCAATACTTCTATTATATAATGATCAGTAACCTTTGGAGTAACTAAAACGCGTGTTCTAAAATCATTCTCACGATTTGTCAATACAAGGTCAATAATCGAGTCTTTATCCCTACCTGACCGAGTTGTGTCATAGACAATATTATCTAAACCTATATCAACCAAGATATTTTTTAATTTTTCTGACTCCTGTGTTCTAAAATCAAGATTAAAATCACCAATCATTATTATACATGATTGATCATCTATTATTTTTTCTTCACACCATGATGAGAAAAAACTTCAAAGTCTATTTTTGATGAATTAAGAGATCTGTAAAGTGAAACTATACCATATTTCTTATTATTATGCATCATTTCAATTGCAACCATCCAATACTTTCTTTGTTCAGTAACTTGTATAGAACTTAGGATCCTAACATAGAGTATAGCTCCACCAGTCTGTCTACCCTATATACACTATACCCACTAATACTAATTTTCCCATCCGACATACTTTCTGTTAAGCAAGTCTCAGACAAGGCGACAACCACTGGATATTTTTTAATAGTCAATTGAGAAATTTCATCAAAATGCGCTGTTAAACTAGAACAATTAAGATATAATACAAAAATATTTGATTTATTCATGCTTACACATATGTCTAAAAAA
>JAEQML010066479.1:0-19954 GCA_016904865.1 Pissodes strobi | reverse complement strand
TTTTCCTTTGACTGTAGTCGCCGTGATGCCACGTTCGTCTGTCACAGTTCGAAGAGACGTTCTTGTTAAGTTACTACTTACTGCCTTTGCTACCTACCAGGAATTGCTAGAGCCACTTAATATTACCCACGGAAAATTCAAAGTCACCTCATTTATTCTTGGCTATGCGCAATGAAAAAGTCACCAATTAAGTAGTGGAGCAAAAAACCCAAAATACCTGAATTTGCCAAATCCACTTTTTTACACCGGACATGCTTCCCAAAGAAGTTCTGCCACCATTTTGGCAAACGAAGGTGTTGATGTCTTAAAAGACACGATGGATGGCGGTCATCGTCAGTTGTTGAAGGGTACATCGAAGATTCTGTGCAAATTTCCCACTAACATTTCAAATTGTACTTTTAGTATTGCTGTTAATAAAAGAGAATATACAAAAACCTATAATAATTGAGTATGATTATTTTTTATTTACTTCCCGCCTCCTGATCGGTAAGTAATCACTTACCGATCAGTAATTTGTAAGTTAAACTTTCAGATGTCATAATCAATTCAGTAAACATGTGAAATTACCTGAGCGTGCAAGAAATATATTAATATGTACAATTATTTAAAATAATGGATGTATTTCATACTTGTTGTGGGAGTCGTCGTTGTATAATAGTATATTAAGATACTAGTTTTAAAATACCATATTTTTTCGCACGAGCACGAAATTAGGAAACGACCCGCTTGCTGGGAGTTTCCTAACGTGCGAGTGCGCTAAATGTCTTTTAAAACGTGTATTTTCTACTATTTTTTCTATTTTGCACGTTTTTTTAATGAAAAACATTAATTTATTCAAGTCGCGATCAAAAGTTGGACGGCCATCTTGTCACTTTTGACGTCTGTATTATTAGGAATCCCATTCACAACGGTGTCGAAATTTTTACTAGTGAGCCTTAACATTGAACAATTTTGTTAATATCATAGCAACCAGTTAACAAAAGTAGTGTCGAAAAGAGCTTCTTTTTGACACTACTTTGCGTATCGAAAAGACTTCTTTATGATACCAAAATAGAAAAATATTTTTATATAGTACTTTTAGTTATAATCTAGACCTCACATTGGTAAATTAGCCTAAGAAAATATAATGTCCACTAGATTGGCTAAACGTTTTAATTGTACCTCAATAAAAAGTGGAAATTTTTGAAAATAATTCTTTGTGGATAGTTGAATAGAAAATATCAAAACATTTTAGTACCAATTATAGAATAGTTATATTGTAAATTCTAAACCATTACTTATGTAATATATAATATAAAATAATTATTTATTTTCCAAGGCGGAGCACACTAATTGCACAATTATAAATAATAGCTAAAAAATAAGCAAATTGCAAGATAAATTATGTCTTTAAAAGTTAAAAAAATATGGAAAAGATTCCCGTAGTTTTTTCTTATTTACAATCTGAAATACAAAATATTTAAGAACTCACCCAAAAATAGGTATGTCTGAAAAGAAAACGTCACATGAAGTGGTGACTATAGGAATTATAACTCTTGGTCTAGTTCTGGTATGTACGGTTTGGTTACAAAGACGGCACCTGAACTGGCGATTAAACAAAGTGAATCTTTGTCTAACTGTAGTAGTGGTATAATATACAGTTTGGTTTTTTATATTTGTGATTTTTTACATACCCTGCATAACATTAGATCAAACAAAGCATGCTACCGCAAGTTTGTTTCATGTGGCGTCACAAGGTGATTAAAAAAGTGTTAGTTAACAAAAATGCAATATAGAACAAAAGTATCTAATAGGAATTTTGAACAACTGCTAATTTTAATGATGTATAAGAAGTGCTGCATGTAAGCAAAAAAGTTACCTATATATGTGATGATCGAATGATAATCGCAAGTTTTTAAAGTATAGGTGCGGTTTCTCCAGTATTTTTATAAATATATTCTTTGTTGTTTTTATTATTCTCTTTTAAATAAAATTACTTGTATCTGATGTATATATGAAATATACAAACTGTACATACATTTTTAAACATAAGTATTTCATATATTATGATGTATAATAATATACACTGTCAATAATATACGCTGCTATTTATGTTTTATGTAAATGCTTAATGCTCTGTCATGATTTCATCTGCTTAACGTGTTCTATTTCTGCGAATATGAAGTCATGTAACTAAGAATCAGAAGTTACGCACGCTTTCGCTGATCCTTTTGCAGATGTAATAAATGTAAAAAAATGTTTTAAATATTTTCAATTAAAACTGAATGTTTGTTGTGGTTTGAATCGCTTTTAACCTTCCGATCTTATTTGTTTTATCAGCGCTCTGCGGATAAGATTTTTTTTTACAAAATTAACATTAAAAATTTGTGGGTTATTTAAATCTTACTGCTAGTAGAAAGCTTGATGTAAAGAAACTTCAAATACCTTCAATATGTCAAAAACATTTTCCGGTTTTGAAGCTACCAAATTCATAAAATTGAACTGGAAGTCGATTTTATGGATTTGGAGATTATATTTCTACTTCAATATATAAATTCTCTAACGAAACTTAAGACTTCTTAATGTACCAAAAGTAAATCGATAATCTCAGAAAAAATATTTTGTTTTAAATTTTAAACAAGCTTACTTGAATTTTAAATAGATAACGTTTTCTTAATGATATTTTTTTCATAAAATAATTAGTTAACAATGGGGCAACTTAATTTGGCCCACCGTGTAGAATAATAAATAAAACCACATTATAATACTAAACTTTTATAGGCTTTCCATAAAAAAATACAATTAGTTAGAAAAAATAAAAATTAAATGTAAATATTTTAGATATACTTATGCTTATGATAAATAAATATATTTTTCTATTTGGTAATATTTTAAAATGATCTTCATATCTTATGAATGACACAGATTAAGCATTTTTGATATTCTATTTTCATACAATAAAATTCTCAACATTTCTGGTATCAGAACAGACTTCAATAAAAAGGCGCCAGTACCGATTTTATTAGGTCCTTCATACAATATTCTACGACCAATCAAATTCCAGTATTGAGTATGAGGAGGAGCCAAATTTAGCAGTAGCAAACTTTACTAAGTGCACCAAAATGAAGCAAATCATATGGCCATTAGCATACGACCTTATTATATTTCCTATTTTATTACATTGTTATTTTTCATTTTGTCTGTTCATATTTAGGTAAAAGTCTAATAACAAAATCCATTTTTACATAATAAAATGAAGGAAAACATAATTAAATGGTAGGTCTGTATTTTCATTATAAATTAGATCCTATGCCCTGGGAATTTAGTAGTGCAAGTAAAGGCGTTAACACTGTACCTACCAGAAGCTGTTTAAAATTTGAAATATATTCTTGTGCCATATGCATTCACCAAATTACAAGAAGCACTTTCACAGCCAAGCCAAAGAAATAGTTGCAAAAGTCATCAGAGTGTGTGGAGAAGAAGCATCGAGCAATAAGTACATTCAATTTAACAATCGGAGAAAAACTGAGACGTACTGCGATGTCCATAGAGTCGTGCAACAATTGGTCAAATCTCAAATCCAAAAAGAAGATTAACAAAGAAAAATTGAATGACAGAAGATCCGTCTCGACATTTGTATCGTATTTGTGCGGAAAAGACAAATAACAAACATTTGAAATAAAACAGATGACGCAGACGTTGCAACTATTCGGAGAATTATTGAAAGATTTTATAGGGGATGGAAAGTGGTGCAAACAATGAAGAAATTTTACTGGTGAAATTAACAGAAGGAATAGATTTATCTATTTCCGAAAATGCCAGAATAAACGAAAAATATAAATGACAATGCTTCACGTTCTACATCTAAAATATTTTTCGTTTATTCTGGCATTTTCCGAAATAGATAAATCCGTTCCTTCTATTAATTTCACCAGTAAAATTTTCATTTTCATTAATATTTTTTCGTTTATTCAAACAAATTTTGGCAAAGTGATTAAGTATTTAGGATTACCTCAAATATCAGCTCTGCAGGCCGTCCAATTATTTTCCACGTTGGATCTAAAAGTGGGTTTGTGAAAAATATGGCATCCATTTTTATGCGGGGACAATCACTGGCGATTATCACGGTCAAATTAATGAAAAAAACACCAAATGGCGGTCAGAAATTCTCCTGGCTAACATACCCCGAAATTCAGTGATCGTTTTAGATAACTCACCATATCACTCGATAAGTTTCCACGAAATCGTCGCCGTATCACCCATGGTAGACTTGCTTACAAAAAAAATCCCGCATTGTTGTTTCACTTGTTGACCTTAATGTATTTTGAATTTTGACATTAGTAGTTATTAGCCACATAGTATGTTAAAAATAAGTTGAATTCTTTATACAGATCTTTGTACATTATGTCAAATAATTTTCGTGTAAATTAACAAAACATTTTAATTATTTTTTGAAAACTTTATTTTGAGCTGTTTCTAAAGTTTTTCTAATAATAAATGAATTAAAAAATAATAAGTAAAATAAACAGTACTCATGTATTTTATCCCAATTACCCAAATATCATACCCACAAAGATGCATAGATATATCTTTGATACCCAAGTGCAAATTATGACTGGGAATTTTGTTTTAAACGTTGAAAAATACCGATTTGTGTACGAAAGGGTCGTGCTATTATTAGCCAGCCGGTCACAGGCTGAGGTAGGAATGGTCAAATTAGGATTTATTACTCTCTCTCTATGCAGACAAATATGCGAAATAGTTCAAGTTCTTTGATAAATGTCGTACAATTATTACATATTGAAGGTATAAAGCCCAATAAAAAACTGCACGCAGCCAACTTTAAGACATTGCATTTTTTCGTTGGATCGTCACATATAACGCTTTGTGCTTACATGTAACACTTCTCGCATCTCATTAAAGCTCCCTAGCGTGCCTTCAATATTTTGCTATTTTTGTCCTATATTACATAGGATGCAGGCTACATAAAACCATACCATAAGAAAATAATGGTCTGCATGGGACAATTTTTTGTAGCATGCTTCGTTTGATCTAATGTGGTGTATCTTAAAAATGATAAATATAAAAAATCAAAACATAGAGAATGATTCACTTTACTTAGTCACCACATCAGACGCCGATATGTTACGAAAGACATGTTTTTGAGTAAGCCTTAAGTAAGTAATAACAATTGCAATATCACTACAAGTAACCTTTAAGAAATTAAAATAAAATAAAAGAGGCAAATGTAAGCATTACTTTTTTATTCACCTTGTAGATAGATTCTTTGATTTATTTGTGACTTTTTATAAACTATAAAATGTCATTTATTTATTTAACGAGCGTCCCAAAAGTTTTCGAAAAAGAAAAAACATTTTTTTTTCAAAATTAAATGTACTTGTTTCTATACCTGTAAAAAAAGATTTATAATGACAGACATGGGTCCATGCTCTTCTATGGTACGTATTTTTGGCCTTACATGCTCCATAAGCCTTTGAACCGTTGCTAAATCGACCTCAAGAGTTTTCTTAAATATTCGTCGTCTTAGTTGTTTCGTGGACTTTCCACCCATTGCCATATTACTTTTCGCCCAACATACAGTTGTGGAACACCAGCTTCTGAGATGGCACATCATATCAAAGATTACAGAATCTTTGACCATACCTACATTTTATCGGCAAATTTTACTTTGCCTTTACGACTTCGTCGGAAGCGTTTTGTAAATTACAATTATAGTATAGAATCCGCCATTGCTCGCCGAGCGACAAAGTAGCCAAAAAGCTCGCTCGCCTAACAGAAATTGAAGCAACACATTAATCTTTATTTAGTAATATTAAAGCACTCTCTTTAATTTTACGTTTTTTTGTTCATGGTTCCTTTGCAGAAATGCTTGAAGCATTTCGTTGTATTCTGCGATTGTTATCAAATGCATCATTCTGACAATCCATTTTCACTGTTTGGTTTTGTCTTTGTTTGTTTAGATCTAGGGGTGTTTTCTGTTTTGAAAATGGTACGAATGTTAAACTTGTTACCTATTCGTTTTATTTTCTGTGATAAACCAGGAATATAAGGAATGAATAGGTTTGTACAGAAGCAGGTCTATTTTGATTATCTGTTATTTGGCTGTTTAAATTCTATAAAACATTTTTGAAAAAAATTAATAGGATAGTGTTATTATTAGTCAACACATTATTTAGAAATACTTTTCTGCGTTGAAATTTTGGTTATTACAAATTATTTTCACTCGATCCTATAGACTTTTTTCAACCCTTTTTTAACCATTTTTGGGTGATTTGATTTAAAGTTTAAAATTTGTTTGTGTGTGTGTAGGTTTCTGTATATTTGTCTTTCAAAACCATGTAAGTTTTTTTGATAAGAATGTCAAGAAATGGAAGTTGTTTATTAGTTTATTTTTCTATAGTGAATTGAATAGTAGATTCTAATGATATAATTTAGAAAATCGTTTAGAAAATTTTCGTTATATGGATAAATTTAAAAAATTTCATCTATATAATCAACAAAATTTAATTCAAAATTTTCCATAAAAAATATTACTTAATAAAGGTAATAATGGTGAAAATATAATCATACCATTGTTTTGCTGGTAATAGTTATTATTGTATTGAAAATATATAGTTTTATACAAAAAGTAAGTAATTCAAAAATAGTGTTAATATTGAGTCTTGCGCGTTCACCAAGATTAGTATCATTTTCTAATTTATTTCTTTAAATAATTAAAGTTTTATCAACCGGCACGTTTGTAAAAAGACTAACAACATAAAAACTTACTAGGTGATGTTAGGATTTTAATAAATTTGTGATAGTTTTTTTTCTAAAAATGGACCTATTTAGAAAAAATAAACATAACAGTTATTGCATTTTGAAAATAGTTTAATATTTTTACACAAATGCAAAATCAACAATCTAATTTTTAAAGGTTTAAGATCATACAACAACCACAAAGCAATAAAAATCTTGAAAGAGCAAGTTAAGCGCCGTTATGAGAAAGATCGCAATTTCATAGATTCCATAAATTTAAAATTAAAGTGGAAATTGATAATTTTAAATTCAACTTACAAAATCAAATTTCACTTATTGATTTCAATTACACTTGCGACTGTGTTAACAACAGTTATTTAATAAATTTTGATAAACGAAAACGTATTCATTTTAATAAATTTAATAATCTCATTCAAGAAAAATTAAATAATGAAATATCTAATGCTAGTAACAACGACTTTATTGACAAAACTGTAATCAATTTATTAGCACTAGAACTGCCAGAAACTGCATAAAACAAAGATCCGACTTAAGCAGTCATGCAGCAGTAAAAAAGCCTTATCTATCTTACTGAGGCAAACAAGGAGGAGAGAGTTGGCTTCTCATTACAATAGTGCGCAGAACACGTCAATTTTTGATCAGATATTATTTTTACTGACGAGAGAGTGTTTCAGTCATTTTTAATGGCCGTATTAGAGTGTATAGGCCTCCAAATAGTCGTTTCGACGAGAAATATACAGAGAAGGTGAAAAGCAACGGTTGTTTTTCTGTAAACGTTTGGGCAGAGTACAAATAATATCGAGTAGATTCACTTAGCAAAAATCGTTTGATGTTTTTGGATCAAACGCAAAAGCCGCAGCATGGTAAAAAAATTAGTTTTTACCCTGCCTGCAGCAGCGAGCAGTCTGTGAGGGGAGATTCGAAAAGTATTAGCTGATGCAAAATTATTTCCTCGGTTATTATTTGACACACGATATTTCAAAGGGCGATTAAGGAAATTTTTAATACGTGATTCAAATGAATAAAACTATGTAATAAAGTTATACAAATTAGTAATGTATACTAAATTCAAAAACATTATAAATAAAGGTAATACCTATTAAAATAATTTATTTGACAGTTTCTAACTTGATTCATCTATTAAAACATGTATAAAGCAGAAGGTTCAAAGTACCTGAGAAATATTGTGGGAATTTAAATATAAAAAGGACAAATTAAGCTAGTAAAGTAAATTTATAGCTTCTTAAAAGTCTCAACACTTCAGTATTTCTCTCACATTTTCTGCGAAATCGTCAGTTTTCGGAGATGGCTTTGCGGACGGAGTTGTCCTCCACTACTCTAGCTGACTTATTTGACGTCCTCTTTAACATAGCCAATTAACCGGGTGCATTTCTCAAATGATTGGCTGCATTTGTGAGAATTTCTCTCATCGCGCTACGTCTGCCGTAGTACTTTTAACATTGAAAATGTTTCTGTTTTGCTGTTATGGGACATCAAATTGCGAAAAAGTGCATGCTACATTTGCCACACATGATGTCATATGCGTGATGAACTACTAACTCAAACTAACCAAAAGTAATGAAAAGCACCAAAAACAACTAAATGTATCGGAACAGATTAAAAAAATTAAAGTAAGACTAACTCAAATTATCCGAACTTTTGCAGCTAACCAAAACTAACCAAATACATTAAAATTTGTTATAACGTAACATTAAAATTTGTTATAACGTATAAAATTTGTTATAACGTATTTGTTATAATGTATATCCGGTTCAAATTACTAAAATAAATTGGAACTAACTGAAACTAACCGAAAGTTGAGTGAAGAACTAACCAAAAGCACCAAAAACGCCTAAGCCGTATCGGGCAAATTACAAATATTAAAGTAAGTTAAAATTAACTTAAATTAACCGAATTTTGGCGAATAACCAAAACTGACCGAAAACATTAAATTTGATTGTAACGTATCGGAGTCGGTTCAAGTGACTAAAATGAATTAAAACTAACTGAAATTAAAGAAATGCCTTTTTTTTTTAGTGCATGTGCACGGGATGTGGCCCATCAAATCCCGTCGTCCTCCTCCAGACTGGAGAACACCGAAGTGCAAAGTCTGGAGCTGATCAATGACAGTTTGTGACAAGAGGGGCTGCATTGTATTAGCTGGCAGGGACGTCAAACTGGTGAGAGCAGTTTGATTGCGGGGAGTGACGCCCCCGCCATTCCGAGTTGCCACGGGATGTTGCCCATCGAATCCCGTCGTCCTCCTCCAGGCTGGAGAACACCGAAGTACAAAGTCTGGAGCTGATCAATGACAGTTTGTGACAAGAGGGGCTGCATCGTATTAGCTGGCAGGGACGTCAAACTGGTGAGAGCAGTTTGATTACGGGGAGTGACGCCCCCGCCATTCCGAGTTGCCACGGGATGTGGCCCATCAAATCCCACCGTCCTCCTCCAGGCTGGAGAACACCAAAGTACAAAGTCTGGAGCTGATCACTAGGGAGTGACCCAACAAACCCTATTTTTACCCCTGTCAGACTAGGGACCACCAAAGGAAAGAGTCTGAGGCCGATACATCCAGTGGATGCGGCCCTAGGTGGTAGATGCATACGCCTACTCGCATCGTCCGGTGAAAGACCACCCCACCAGAACTGGGAAGCGCTAAGTGGTTTTCCCGAATCACGTTCCGTTTCCGCGCTGGTGGTTCCGGGTTCCACAGTAGGAATATAATAATATGGACATGATGGTGCTTCCAGGATAAAAATATTCCGGAGGTAAACTCCCCGGCCATTCGGATCTCCGGGCGCTGGGTAGCCCTGGGAGCCCTTCATTCCGCATTTCACAGACAGCAAAGATACCGAACCAACTTAGAATTGATTTCTGCAACATAAGAGGCCTAAATACAAACATAAATTCGGTACACCAACATCTACAAGCAAATAGACCACACATACTAGCCCTTACAGAAACACAAGTATGTTCTACAACAACAACAGTGAACTACCCTTATCCTGGTTACGACTTACATACCCGATTTAGACATAAGTTCGGAATATGCCTTTTTGTCCGAAGCGACCTTTCATGTCACCGCGAGGAAACACTCGAATCGAACAACCTTGACGTCATGTGGCTCAAGTTCACCGCCAAGGGATTAACCAAGTTTATATGTTGTCTCTATCGCCCTCCGAGCGATAGAGCCTACCAAAGCTTTTTTTCAACACTAGCTACCACTTTTGACTCAATACAGGTTGATCACCCCAGTTCAGAAATAATCGTTCTGGGAGACTTCAATGCCCACAACACCAACTGGCTCAAACATCACAACAAGACCGACAACGAAGGTAGAGAGGCTGAAGCATTCGCCATCAGCTGCGGGCTTACTCAAATTGTAGACGAACCAACTCGAATCTCAGAGAGGGGCGAATTCGCCGCCCTCCTGGATCTTTTTCTAACCACCAATCCTGACCAGTACACAGTTACAGTTGGTCCGCCATTAGGTACTTCCGACCACAAACTTATTACAACGGTTTGTGAATTGCCACTCATACAGAAGGATCCACCATTGCCTCGCAAAATCTGGCATTACAATTCTGCAAACTGGGACGATCTAAGGGGGTTCTACCTAGATTTTCCTTGGCTCGACGTCTGCTTTGGCGCTGACGACCCGTCAGTCTGCTGCGAAAAGATCACGCAAGTAATCTCCTCAGGAATGGAAGCATACATCCCAAATTCCATCAAGTTACCATCAAAAGGAAAGCCCTGGTTCGACAGAAGATGCGAAAGAGCTGTGGGTAGGAAGCAGCAAGCCTACAAGTACTGGCAGCAAAATCAGACCGCTGAAAATCGCAATTATTTTGTCGAAGCGAGAAACGAATGCAAGCGTGTTATCGACGAAACTAAGGACAAACACAATCAAAGGATCAGGAATAAACTTTTGCAATGCCCCAGTGGCTCCAGGAATTTCTGGTCGGTAGCAAAGGCAGTAAGTAACAACTTTACAGAAACGTCTCTCCCACCTTTGACAGACGAACGTGGCATCACGGCGACTACAGCCAAGGAAAAAGCAAACATGCTCGCCAAAATGTTTTCTTCGCACTCTACCTTAGACGTCCCCCAAGGCAAGACTCTCCCCACCATATCGAACATCAACACTACTATGGCAGAAGTCAAATTTCATCAGCGTGATATTCGTAAAATCCTTAAAAATCTAGATACGCAAAAGGCATCAGGACCGGACGGAATACCTGCCATCGTGTTAAAGAACTGCGCCAACGAACTAACACCCGTTTTTTCCAGGCTTTTTTCTCTGTCTTACGGAAAAGGGATTTACCCATCTTCTTGGAAAGTCGCTCGAGTGCAACCTGTTCCAAAAAAAGGCAAGAAAACCACGCCCTCAAACTATCGTCCAATTGCCTTGCTTCCAATAATCTCCAAAGTCATGGAACGTGTAGTCAATCAGCAACTACTCAAGTACCCCGAGAACAACAAAATAATCAGCGATAATCAATACGGCTTTCGCAAAGAGAGATCGACAGGAGATATATTGGCCTATGTCACTCATATATGGTGTAGGGCAATTGAGAACTACGGAGAGTCCCGAGCGATTGCGTTGGATATTTCAAAGGCATTCGACAGAGTTTGGCATGACGGACTGCTCAACAAACTACCGTCCTTCGGACTGCCAGCCTCTCTCTGCAGCTGGCTTGCCAGTTTCCTTAAGAGCCGATCTCTGCACGTTGCAGTCGATGGACACATCTCGGACACATTCACCATCAACGCGGGCGTGCCTCAGGGCGCAATACTTTCACCAACTCTGTTCCTCATCTATATTAATGACCTCCTGACCAAAACAAATAATCCTGTTTACAGTTTTGCAGATGACAGTACCCTTGTCTCCCACTTTAGATCAGAAAAACCCTTACCAGCGACTGAGACTCATCACCGCAGACAGGAGCAGATTACAGCAATTAATCAAGACCTGGAGAAAGTTCAAACTTGGGGCGACCGAAATTTGGTCCAGTTCAATGCAGCAAAGACCCAAGCAGCCACGTTTACCAAGAGGGCCAATACAGCGGGCCCTGACATCATTATGGCAGGGTCGACCATTCCTTCATCCCCGTCAATCGGACTGCTGGGTATCTCGGTCAACAGCAATATGTCCTGGCATGACCACGTTGCTAACATCGCAAATTCAGCCTCCCAGAAGCTTGGTGCGCTATTTCGCAACAAAAAACTCTATACACCGCAGCAGTTGCTCTTGCTCTACAAAGCGCAAATAAGACCGTGCTTAGAATATTGCTCACATATCTGGGGTGCCGCACCAAAGCACACCCTAAAGCTGCTGGATTCCATTCAGAAGAGAGCTGTGCGTCTCGTCGGCGACCCGGAGTTGACTCGGAATCTAGATAGTCTGGAACACCGCAGACATGTAGCCGAGATATCTCTGTTTTACAGATACTTTCACGGCAGATGTTCCCAGGATTTGGTCCGCCTCATCCCGCCCCTGGCAGCTCCTGTCAGACACTCACGACAGACGGCAAGAGCGCACCAGTTCGTCGTACAACTGGAAACACCTAGAACATCGCTTTACCAGAACTCCTTTGTCTGGCGCACTGCATCACTGTGGAACTCACTCCCAGGACATCTGTTTCCCACTAATTACAATTTACAAATATTCAAGAGCCGTGTCAATCAACATCTTCGCACACACACCGCTCGTCGAGCGCCATAGGGTCTCCCTTTAGTGTGTGTGCCACTGCCATAAAAAAAAAAAACATTATAATATTTTTTAACATAATTATAAAAAAAAGGTGCCGATATGAAGACCTAAAAAATTACCCTCCACTTGTAGATAGGAAAATCTATTAATATATAACTAGCCATGACGTTGCGGTAGATAATAATTCTAACCTGTTCCGAATTAGCCCGTTCTTTCGCTTTTGCTTACTTTTAGTTAGTTTTGTTTAGCCGTTTAATTAACTTTCGGTTAGACTCAGTTAGATCCTATTTATTTTAGTCATTTGAACCGACTCCGATACGTTATAATCAAATTTAGTGTTTTTCGTTACTTTTGGTTAGTCGCCAAAGGTCTGCTCCGTCTTGGTTAGTTTTAACTTACTTTAATTTTTGTAACCTATTCCGATACGTTTTAGTGCTTTTGGTTACTTTTGATTAGTTTTGGTTTATCATTCAATCAGATTTCTGTTAGTTTAGTTGGTTTTTATATATCTTAGAATTTGAACCGGTTCAAATACGTTACGAGTGTATTAATTTTAATGTCTTTGGTTAATTTTAGTTAGTCGCCGAAATTCGGCTAATTTAAGTGAGTTTCAACTTACTTTAATATTTTTAATCTATTTTGATTTATGGTTTCGCTTTTCTGGTTACTTTTGGTTAGCTTTGTTGTTCAATCAACTTTCGGTTAATTTCAGTTAGTTTAAATTTATTATAGTCATTTGAACCAGTTCCAATACGTTATTACCAATTTTACTGTTTTTGGTTAGTCGCCAAATTTCGGTTAATTTGGTTTCATTTTATCTTACTCCAATATTTTTTAATCTATTACGATACGTTTTAGTCGGTTTCGGTGCTTTTAGTTTCTTTTGGCTAGTCATTCAATCAGCTTTCGGTTACTTTCAGTTAGCTCCCAATTTATTTTACTCATTTGAAGCGATTCCGATACATTATAACCAATTTAAATGTTTTTGGTAAAATTATGCCAGTCGCCAAAGTTAGGTTAATTTGGGTTAGTTTCAACTAACTTTAATATTTTTAATCTGTTTTGATATGTTTAAGCCCTTAGTACTTTTGGTTACTTTGGCCAGTTTTGATTAGTCGTGCAATCAACTTTTTGTTAATTACAGTTAGTTTCAATTTATATTAGTAATTTGAACCGATTCCATACTTTATAACCAATTTTAATGTTTTTGGTTAGTCGCCTAAATTCGGTTACTTTGGGTTAGTTTCAACTTACTTTAATATTTTTAATCTGTTCCGATACGTTTTAGCCCTTTTTGGTGCTTTTAGTTACTTTTGGTTAGTTTTTCAATCAACTTTCGATTACTTTCAGTTAGTTCCAATTTATTTTAGTCATTTGAATCGGTTCCGATACGTTATAATCAAATTTAGTGTTTTTGGTTAGTCGTTAAAATTCCGTTCGTTTTGGTTAGTTTTAACTTATTTAATTTCCGTAACCTGTACCGGTACGTTTAAGCCTGTATTGGTTACTTTTGGTTGGCGAGTTTTGGTTAGTCATTCAATCAACTTTCGGTGATCCAATTTATTTTAGTCATTTTAATCGATTCCGATACCTTATAAATCAAATTTAAGTTTAAGTAAATAAACTAACACGATCTCACACCCGTATGATGTCATGTGTCAAATGTAGCATGCACTTTTTCACGATTTGAGGTCCTATATCTACTAGGATAATAGAAACATTTTCAATGTTAAAATATAAGAGTTGCTTTAAAAACACAAAAGGTCATGTGAAAAATTCGCAATTATTAAAACATAAACGGATTTTTGCTCACGCTAGTAGTGACGGGCATTTAATTTTTACCGTACTGGTTTTCTTTTCTCACTATTGTCTTTATCCATATTTAGGTAAATAACAAAATTTTAATAAAGACATATTTGTTAAACCGATTATACGTGTAATTGAAAAACTGCATATTATTAAAAAATTATTATAAATCTTAACTGATAGGGTCTTTGGGGCATCTAAAAAATGAAAATCCGTCACCCACTTTTGTAATACAATAATAATTATCCGCACAACAATATCTCGCCATAGTAACGATCTTAATAATTATTTAATTCAACGCGACCTAACAGTACAGAATATCAAGGCGTTTGCACACTGACCGTAAATTCTCCCTCGTAGTGTAGCCACAACTGGCCGCGAACGAGATTGATCCGGATTCGCTTTGAAGGTAAAAACTGTCGGCGAAATTGGAAATTTGTCTCGAGTGAACCTACCGTATATACTTATTTATACCGTGGTTTGGGGGTGGATGAGCTCAAGAGGTGTTGGAATTTGCACAAGGATTGAGGGAAGATTTAATGCATAAAAATATATTAATATATTAGAAAACGTTATGGTAGGTACCATCAGTTACGGCACAATTTGGAAACAATTTTATTTACCAACATGACAATTGTCCAGTGCACACTGCTCGAATTGTTACTGAAAGGATGAGGTAAAGAAATATCAACGTTTTAAATTGGCCTTCGCCTAGCCCTGACATCAACCCGATCAAAAAATTTGGGGCTGTATAATAAAAAAAATTAATTCTTCTAATGATTTTCATCCAACAAATTCTAACCAGTTATGGAACAAAATTCTGGACGTGTGGAATGAATTAACTCCGGAGTATGCAAATTATTTAGTTAATTTAATGCCCACAAGAATTAACAATATAATTGAAAACAATGATGGGGCAACAAAATATTAATTGCCATTTTATATTTATTTGTTATATTTTTTTCATTTCGATTTTATGATATTAGGCTTGTCATTTCATTGTATTTCTGTTTGTTTGTTCTCAAATTCAAAGTATTTTCATTTAAATTAAAAAAATATATTATGTTATGTTAAATATAAAATACTCATTATTTTTATACCACACGAGAATACAAAATCAACATAAATTAAAACTACCAGATTCAAACAATGCTAAAAGTAAAGTAGGTAAATCTTAAAGGTAAAAGCCAGGATATATGCAATTTCATGTGAATGACATTAAATGTCATTTTTGTGTCCAGTTTTCATTTGCCGTAACTGTACCTATGCAATTTGTAATTTTTATTTTACATTAAATACTTTTTAACAAATATTTTTAGTAACACACCGGTTGTAGGAAAAATCATGTGTGTAATTCGAACGCAAAGTGATATTGCCGTTCTCGCAAGATAGCCACTTGCGTCACTTTGCGCCCTTAAAACAAAAAGTGAGACATGCGCCCTTAAAACAAAAAGTGAGACACTGTCACTTCACTGGCGGATAAAGACAGCTTGAAAAATACATTCCCGACTTGTCGGAAGGCATCGGGTGTTTTCGTTAGATTGTGTTCCTATTTTACCTATGTCGTTACGATGCAATGAAATGCTTGCAACTTGCAAGTGCTCTGGTGGTTCAGTGGTTAAGATGCTAGGCCTCTGGTTCGGCGGCCCGGGTTCGATCCCGATGGTGTTTTTTGATTTTTTTGTTGTTATATTTGTAAAAAGTTTTTTTTTCTTGATTTTGAGCATGCCTTCTATTAGTTTTGGTTAGTTTTTGTTCGTGTAATATTAGACATTCTAATGCAAACGTTACAAATGTAAACATTAAACAACGCACGTCAGGCGGTATCTGTGATGGGAATGTACTTTGCCGGCTGTCTGTAACCGTTAGTTGTCACTTCGTGCTCGAATTGCACACATGATTTTCCTACAACCGGTGTTATTGTAAAAATCTATTTATTAAAATATATTTACTGCAAAATGAAAATTGCATAAGCACATATAATTTACTTAAATACTGTCTTACGATTTACAACAAAATCTAAATGTTTCCGGATTTCTTCTAACACATCCATCCTCCATATTTAATGGTTGTCAAGATAATCAGGCGAGAGGGCAATTTGGTTACTTTGTCGCTAGGCGAGCGACCAAAACACTCGCTCCTCTGAAAAGTGCTATTTTGTACTTTCTTATGAGAAGCGCAAATTTGTACCTCGCGCTCGGTTGTAGGAAAGTAGCTATTTGGTCATGCATAATAAGAACTCTATCGGGCAAATGTATACGTCTTAATGCACGGCAACATCTGGGAATTTCTGCCGACTGAGTTGCAGTGTATCTTGGAGCCTTTCTTCTTTGAAGGTATTTTAAATTATTTCTGGAGAGTGTTCTACTTACAGTCAGTCATTCGGGATACATAGTATTTTCGGTCAAACTTGCGCGAGACTTGAAATACTTCGACCAAAGGTAGATCGAGAATCGCAGAAAAAATATTTTGTTTTCAATTTTAAACAAGCTCAGCTGAATTTTAAATAGATAACGGTATATTTTTTATGATTTTTTTCATAAAATTATTAATTAATAATATGGCACTTAGTTTGATCCACCGAGTAGCATAGTGAATAAAATCACATATCTTCATATCCTATTAATGAGAGAAATTAAGCATTTTTGGGATTCTATTTTTATATAATAAAACTCTCAATATTTCTGGTACCAGAACAGACTCCAATAAAAAGGCGGCCGTAACGATTTTATTAGGTACATCGTATAATATTCTACGGCCAACCAAATTCAAGTATTGAGAATGAGGAGGAGCCTAATTCAGCAGCAGCAAACTTTATTAAATATACATTTGTAAACTTTGGCGATAGATAGAAGAAGATATCAGTAATGACTGGCGCCGAAAATGTAGCAAATCATATGACCATTATCGTACCGTACGACCTATCATATCATATTAAAAAAGTGTTGGCAAAGTGATCAAGTGTTTGGGAAAACCTCAACCAGCTCTAAAAGCCGTCTAATTATTATCTACGCAGGATTTACTGTGGCTTTGTGAAAATGATGTCATTAAGTTTTAAAGCAGGGAGAACCACTGGCAATTAACAAGAACAAATGAATGAAAAAAAATCGGAAAGCATGGTATCTTTGGCCAAACTTGCGCAACGGCTTTCCCAACTTGTTCACTTCACTTTGAACCAACCTTCTATCATGAACGAGCACGACACTCGGTCTTCCAATGTCGATAAATTTATGTATGGTATGCCTTCCTGGCAGAATTTATATAGGTATGTGGCAAATTGTTGAAATGGAAATATTTTTGGGACTAAAAATTCTAACAATATTGCGCATAGGAACTTTCCCTTATTAAACAGTACTAGTCAAAACTGACATTTAATTATGTACTCTGATTTAATTGCTAAATAAATAAATATAGGTAGTTTATCTTCCATTAGGAAATGTAGTCCTAAAGTTAGGTTGGAACCTTTGGTGTGAACCACTAAGAAGTTTAGTTCTTCATGTAACACCAAAACAATTTTACATTCATATTCAACGCACGCTTCACTAGCCAAGTTAGCATCATCAGCTGACCAACCAAACAAACCTTCTGATGATACTAAATTGGTTACCGATACGAGCATTGTTTTAGTTGTTACGTAGAAAATTAAACTTAGTCTAAATGTAGGCAAATATTTAAAGACTAAGTAGGTAGTTCAAGACTATTCAAACATCCAAACATTCATTAACTCTATACAGAGTCTTATTAACAAGTATTCTTTTAATTTAGTTCTAAACTTTGCAATATTTTAGGATACCTTCTGTAAGCGCATTAAAAAGTTTAATTCCTAAAAAATTTTAAGTTTTCTAGTGATTTCAAGCATAAATCTTGAATATCGAAAATCTTGTTTAAACCTAGTGTTGCAACTAGTGTTAAAACTTTTTATTACACAAAAACACATATACTTAGGCACAATACATACACAAATAAACTAGCAACTATTGAATTATTCAGTCCTTTAAAATAACTTCGACAGGATTCAAGAGAAGGTAATCCACTAACCAAAACTAACCCAAGGCTTACCCAAAATTAAGAAAAAAAATTAATTTGACCTAATTAAATTTTAATGGGCAATAAATACATCTTGGCATTAGAAGACATAACCTAAAGGCATATGCCGTATCTAAACCGTGACTCACACTATGCATTGCAAATTGATAGTATTTGATCATAGTTAACTCTACAAGAATTCCTTAACTGATAAGACATTGACTGAATCTTCGATACTAAA
This sequence comes from Pissodes strobi, assembly GCA_016904865.1. Taxonomy (NCBI): domain Eukaryota; kingdom Metazoa; phylum Arthropoda; class Insecta; order Coleoptera; family Curculionidae; genus Pissodes; species Pissodes strobi. The sequence goes on along the minus strand of JAEQML010066479.1, from coordinate 1,406 downwards.
GATTGACACTGTTCTTTCCAATTCATATATTTTCAACCAATACTAAACCTAAAAATCTGGCATATTTTTTAATTTAAAGAATGATCTTGAAACAAGTCTTTTAAGCCATTTATGTAGCTTCTCATATAATTTCTAATTCCTTTGAGAGCCTTTGTGAAAGTATCTGCATACTATTATAATGAAAGCACAGGGCTCAAAATTGAACCCTGTGGCACCCCCACCTCAATTTCCACACAATTTGAATGCTAAAAACTAGCATTCCAATAGCAACTTGACTAACTCTGCGATAAATGAATTAAACCTAAAATGTTTCCGAAAACTTTTAGAACATACGCTAGATATTTATTTTCCAACAAAGAGGAGAAATATCGCACAATAGCTAAAATTATATAAAAATTATAAAATAGTCTGTATAATTTAATGTGAAACAAATATCTAACATTTCCCCTGTTCTGCTAATTTTTTATTTTGGCGATTGTTTAGAAACGCACCCGAAAAGGCACCAGATAGTATTCAGTATCTATACCGTTATTTGACAAATATATTTCAATAATTATTTATGAAACATTAGGAAAATGCGCACAGTTTAAATAAATAATGATTTCAAATAAATATTAGATTAGTATAGTTGTATTAAAATAGTATTTTAAGATACCTACTAGTTTTAAAGATCATATTTTTTTCGCACGAGCACTAAATTTGGAAACGACCCTAACGTGCGAATGCGCTAAATATCTTTTAAATCGTGTACTTTATGCTATTTTTTCTATTCTAAAAGTTTTTTAATGAAAGAAATTTTTTTTTTATTTCCATGAAACTTTTTTATTTTAAGGTTGGTAGCAATTAATAGACAATTGGAAATCGCGCGCGCGCCATCTGGGTTTGAAAACATATTTAATGTTAATCAAGTTTTAATTTTATATCCAAATGTAAGTGAAAAACAATATTACCCAGAAAGAATTACGATTAAGAGCAGTTGCGCGGTCATCCTGAGGTTTGTGACTCCTTACTACTAGATCTCTTTCAAGGCAGTGCGCGATGTCCCAATTTTTGCTAAGTGGGCCTTGACATAAATAACTTCGTTAATATCAGTGCAATCAACTTTAAAAAGTATTAAAAAGTAGTGTCGAAAACCGGTTCTTTTCAGCACTCCTTTAGGTGTCGAAATGAAATAATTTTGAACGCAAATAGAAAACATAACTTTCATGCCACCCCGCATTTTTGGCGAACCCTGTAATTTGGAATATATTTTTAGAATATGCACCTCTGTATATGCTAAACTTTTTATTTCTAAGAGCAATGTGTGTTTTTACTTCATCGCACTAATAAACTAATTACAACTACCCTGTATATAGAGAGACAAAATTAACGTAATTTAACTTGTTCATATAACCCAAATTGTTCCC
>MU194232.1:1035-19955 GCA_016904865.1 Pissodes strobi | reverse complement strand
CTCCGTACACAAATTAACGTTTCAGTCACAAGATGAATGAAAAAGTATATTTTTCAAGCAAAAATTTGTGAATTTAACACAAAAAATATATGAAAACACCAGCAAGCCAAACTAACAACAGCCTAAAATTAAAACATGGTGTAACGTGTTGTTGAACTGTCATAGTCATACTTATTGGTCGATGTACTTATCGTTGTCATCTAGCTGTTCAGTTTCTAACTTAGAATTCCATGAGTTAGACAAAGACATATATCATTTATTTTTGCAACAACGTCGACACGACTTTGGCTCCAAACAGTCACTTTTGGTGATGCTAGATAAAGAAAGAGCTATACGGAAATGCATTAAGTTACAAAGATGGCATGAATAGGACAAATTTTCTATTTTTTGCCTGTCTCTTCATGGTTTGTTTCTGTTAAGAGTAAAAAGTTTTGGGGGTTGGAATATCAACATATTTTATTATTAGTGTGAAATAAATATTTGGTTATTAATATTAGAATCGATATGTTAATTTATTATCAAAAAAATATTAGACAAGTAATATTAAAATTAGAATGTTGATTTAATATTATATTATTATTGGCTAACAAATATTTAAAAATAAATATTTTTAAAATATTAGTTGAAATTAGCAAATATATAATTAAGATATAAATATTAATAAAATATATTTTTAATATTATGTGCTATTAGGTATATATCTTCCCAGAACCCTAATTCCCCAACAAATCAAGTTGAGCTTTTGCATTAAGTGCGGTATATGTGTAATCCACTCCAAAGACTCATCCAAATGAATTCCTACAAATTGTGTATCTTCGACTAAGTCAATATCTCTTTCTCCAATATTTACTATTAACGGCTTATCAACATTGCATTGTTTTGTTCTAAAGATCAAGATATTTGTTTTATTTCTATTCAAAATTAATTTATTTTCATAAAACCATTCCCTGGCCCTCCCAAGCAATGACTATCCCTCTAATACTGATTTGGCAAATTTTTGGCCCCGGTAATTAGACTGGTATCATCTGCATATCAAGTTATGTTTTCGTTTTGATGATTTGTTATGAAATAGGTACAGCTCGTTCAAAAATATCACAAAGAAAATGGATCCAAGTATACTACCCTGAGCCATTCGAATTTTATTTTCTATGGAATTTAAAAAACTGTTTGCCTATTCCTTGTTACCTTATTCTGCCTGAGATATAAGACTTGAAAATATTTAGGGCATTTCCCCTGACTCTGTACCCCTCCAGTTCCTCAAAAAATAATTCTGGGTTAACAGCAATTACATATAAAAAATTAGTAGACCGATTTGTTTACTAAATATGAACACGCCAACATTGTTCCCCTTCTTCTTTCCTTTCTTATAAAATAGTAGGCAAGCCCTAGTATTACTTACCGCTCCTGCGGCGTTGTTGCCGATGACACTTAAGAGTATGTCTGTATCATGGAAAATCGGCAGCTTGTTTTTAATAACGTAACAGAAAAATTACATTTAGGTATTAGAAAATAGAGCATGTCAAAATATAAATGTTTCGTTTTAAAGTATACCGTGCAGATTATAATATATAAACATTTATAATACAAAACTTGAATCAAATAGAAAACACAAAAAAAATATTAAGTGATACCTATTTTTGATAAATTTTCAGTGTAACAACAATTGGAATTTGTAACTAGAAGGAAAAACAAAACATTCCTGGACGATTGTGGTAACACAGAAGTCCAGGAATGTGCTTTTCCTACGAGTTGCACATACGCATATTAATAATTAGAATACGTATTTATAAAAATAGAGCCAAAAATTACTCTAAATAAAAACGGTGTTTTAAAATTTAAACTCAACATAATATCAAGTTTTGAATCGAGCGAGCTTGGAGTTTATTACGTAACTACGGAAACTACAGCTAAATCTTGCTTTTGATAAACGTCAGATCTGACAAACAAGGTGTTTAAATAGGACAGAAATGTTATATTCCCGTCCTAGGACGGAAATGTTGTACGTACAGTTATTGCATGTTGCCAAGCAACGAATACAATATACTGAAATCATGACTTTTGCGGTGAGAAAACACATCGGAATGGTAAGTTTCTCGTCCGATCGGATTAAAACGTTTTTTCTTCTATATTTAGACATTCTTAAAAGACGTTTTTGACCATTAACATGTTGGGCAATTGTTTGGTTATCCCACAAGAAAGCCCCAAAGTTCGACTTTTGAGGAGCTGAAATGTTAAAAAAATGGTTGTACGCATGGTCCTATGCTCGCTTCGGGGGCGCAACCAAACAAAACTAACCCAAAGTAACCCAAGGCATGCCCAAGATCAAAAAAAAAACTTTAAAAAGTATTTGCATTCTTGACTGACAATTTTTTTTTATATTGGGCATGCCTTGAGTTAGTTTGGGTTAATTTTGTGTGGTTGCGCCCCGGAGCGAGCGGAGCGATATACGTGAAGTGGAACATTTATTTTTTACATTAATTTGGGTTAGCTCGGATTAGTTCTCGTGGGTTACGCCCCCGAATCGAGTTACCCCGTAAGAAAAGGTGAAACCTTTGGTAACATTGTGCGTCAGGTGCCAAAAATTTCCTAATATTTACATTTCAGCTCCTCAATAGTCAAACATTGGGTCATTTTTGTGGGATAACCAAACAATTGTGCAACATTCTAATGGTCAAAAGCGTCTTTTCAAAGTGTCTAAATAAAGAAAAAAAACATTTGTTTCTATTTTGGTATCATAAGGAAGTCTTTTCGATACGCAAATCAGTGTCGAAAAGACACTATTTTTGTTGACTGCTTGCTATGGTATTAACAAAATTGTTCAATGTCAATGCTCACTAGCAAAAATTTCGACACCGTTTTGAATGGGATTCCTAATAATACAGACGTCAAAAGTGACAAGATGCCCGTCCAACTTTTGAACGCGACTTGAATAAATTAATGTTTTTCATTAAAAAACGTGCAAAAGAAAAATAGTATAAAATACACGTTTTAAATGACATTTAGCGCACTCGCACGTTAGGAAACTCCCCGCAAGCGGGTCGTTTCCTAATTTCGTGCTCGTGCGATAAAATATGGTCTTTTAAAACGAGTATCTTAATATACTATTAGAAAATTCCATTTGTTATTAAACTGAAAAATTACCCTATTTTACGCTAGAAACGATATGTAAACTGGGCCCTACGTCACTACTTTACCACTTCACATTGGTCACGAAATCAGCGGTACTCCCTCTTGTCGTATCGGTTTGTTGTTTTTTATATGTCTTTGAAACAAACTCATAATCGTATAGTATATACGAAGTCAATCCGAATAGCAGAAAAACTGGAACTCTAATTATGAAGCAGAGGCGTGCATTGCTAGGATTGGAAAAAATATTTTAAAAGTGCATTTGTACTTACGCTCAACGTTTTTAACAATTTTTAGGTAGTTAACTATATTTTGGAACCTTGATACCGGCTTTAAACTCATGTTTTTCGGAGACATTTCGTTTTCGAGCTATAATCATCAAACTTTTAAACTTTATGAGTGTAAAATGTATAACATTGTTTTAGTTTTAATGCAAACTAAAAATATAAAGAATAGGCATAAACTGCGGTTGTACGAACTAAAAGAAAACACGTTTGTTGCTATTATTTTAAATTTTGCAGAAGTCTAAAGAAGGCGAACGGAAAATACTTTTTTCTACGACTGCCGTGAAAATAGCAGAAAAATAGCAGAAAAACGCACTAAGAACTGCTCTTGAAAACTGGACATTTCAAACATCGTGTGCAAAGTATACTTATTCGGGTATTTAGATTAAAAGGCTTCGTCTCCGTTTTAGAGCTTCGCCATCAGAAGTCCCATTCCAAGATCTCTAAAAAAGGGGGCCCAATTTTAGGGCTTCACCCCCCCCGCCAGAAGCTCCTTTTTGCAAAATTGTGCAAATTGGAATCTCATACCATGGGCCTTCTTTTAAGGCATGGGGCCCAATTTTAGGGCTTCGCCCCCGGGGGGCTAGATCTGTAAGAAATGGGACTCCCGTGCCATAGGCCCCATTCTAGGGTTTCGCCCCCCTGGGGCCTCATTTTAAGGCTTCGCCCCACTTAAAAGGGGAGCCCCTTTTCCAAATGTGTCAAATATGAGGCTCCCACACCGGGGGCCCCATTCAAAAGCTTCGCCCCCGAGGGCCCCATTTTAAAATTTGTGAAGGAAGGGCCTCGTACCAGGGGCCCCATTTCAGGACTTTGGGCCTAAAGGAGCCCCAACTTAGGGCTTCATCCCCGGATGCTCCCTTTTCCGAATATGTAAAAAATGGGTCCCCCGAGAGAGGGAGAGAGGAGACCGCCGGTGAATGGCGCCTTTTTCCAAAGATATGAAAAGAATAACTCCAAAAACTAAGGGCGAAACCCTAAAAAGACGCCCCGGGTAGGGCGTCGTCCCAGCCCTGGCATCTCAATACCTACGCATTAACTAGTTACACAAATTGCTGTAGAAGTGTTTGTATGGTCTTTGTAAACTATAAATATTTTAATTTAAAGACAAGATGCTTGATATAATATTATAATAAATATTATATAATATCAATATTATTTGCAGTCGTAGAAAAAGTATAGTATGCAACGCGTGTGAAAATCACTTTTCACACTCGTGTGATTTATGTCACTCGCCTACGGCTCGTGCCATCGAACTTCACACTCGTGTGAAAACGTGTTATTTTCAACACTTGTTGCACAATATACTATTGGAATTTCCTTATGCAAATAAAGATCTAATGCATTTTTACACATTGCTGTATAAAAGAACAGTTGATGGTCGTCATATTAAAAGCATGTATATGAGAAAACAGTGCGCGTCTTTAATGTACCTCCTTCCCCCCTTACTAACTTTTAAAACGCTTATTTGTTTGTTACAAAATGTAGGCGTACCAAATAGCAATGGTTAAAATGGCGGACGAGCGCCATGTTGGAACTTTTAAATAGAAAGGTGTGTCTTGCGATACCTCATTTCAATTGTATCATTGAGTACTTTATGATTTCATAATATTAGACGGTTCTATTACCATTCAAAACAACATGGAGGCGTTTTTAAAACTGACAATTTTTCATCTTTGACATGTCATAAAACCCAAACAGTTACAGAATTACGATTTGCACTTTCCCTCTTAACTTTTTAGGAGCTATTCTGCCATATAAATTTTAAGTACTGTTAGCTGTCAATTTTTTTTTATACATTTTGACATTTTTTGGCAGCAATGAAATGTATCAGATAGCCTTTAAAAATACAAATCGAATTTCTCTATCTTAAACCGTCCGGATTTAAATTCTATAAAATTATAAATTGTTTAAAAGATACAGAAGGTTTGCAGCATGACATCGATCAACTTTTTGAATGGTGTAATGAAAATTATTTATACCTAAATGTCGAAAAATGTAGAGTTATTTCTTTTACTAGGAAAAATAATCCCATCCATTGCACTTATAATGTTAATTCTGCTAATTTAGAAAGAATCTTCTTGGTTAAGGGCTTAGGCATTTGGTTTCATTCTAAATTGAACTTTTTGGATCGTATACAGATGGCTGTAAACAGTGCATTAAAAATCTTAGGTTTTATGATTCGTACTTTGAAAGATTTCAATAATATATGTTGCAAGATTTATTTTGTGCTATTGTTGGATCTGTAGTGGAATATGCAGTTCCAGTATGGTGTCCATACTATTCTACCAGTAAAAATGAAGTTGAAAGAGTGCAAACAAAATCTGAGATTTAATGCATATAAATTGGGTATAACATATAATGTAACTATGATGATATTATGCAACTTTTTAATCTTCGCACTTTGGATTCTAGACGTCAATATTTTGATTTATGTACTCTATTTAAAATAGATAATAATATGATCAATTCTCTGGAATTACTGCAGCTGGTGGTACCCATCGTCCACAAAGATCTCCTAGAAATTCACACACATTTCTTACATATCATAGGACTAACTACGGTGTAAAAACTCCATTATGTCGAATATCAAAACTGGCAAATGAAAATACAAATAAAAAAATATAGATTTCTTTAATAACAAATGTATTAAATTAAGAAAAAAAATGTTATGGAATCTTACAAGACCTAACTGATTGTGAGTTTTAATCTGGGTGATTAAATATTTTCTTTTGTTGTTTACCATCTAGGTAATTATATTATTACAAATGATATCAAATAATACTGAATATATTTTATTTTTTATTGTTAATAATTTATTTACTATTTGTTAAATAGTTGCAAGTTTTTGTGCAGTATTTTGTGTCTCTTTTTTGTATATGCTAAAAGCGTTAATAAATATTCCATTCTATTAATCCTCTAATCAATTATCAATTAAACGTAAATTGGTTTTTTCCCGAACTGTGACTAAAATAGTTATTTATGCAATAAGTGTGTAAAGTGACCCTTTTTTCATAAATGGGAATATTGTCGCATGAGCCATAGGCGAATGCGACAATCCCATGAATAAAAAAAGGGTACTTTACACATGAGTAGCATACAAAATTTTTTCTACTACCGAAAAATATGTAAAAAAATAAAAATATTACTAAATTATTTTACGCACTAGTGCGTAAAGTAAAAATAATTTACGCACTAGTGTGTAAAGTAAAGATGAATAAAAACATGTTAATTATTGTTTCAAATGTTAAGATAAGTAAATTTTAATAATGAAAATTAGAAATATTATGTGTGATTAATTAATAGACAATTATTGTTGATATTTTAATATATTAAGCTAAATTGAATTAATTACATTCTGCTAATAGGTACAGGGTGGCTCGAATTCGTGTCTATGTATGGGGAACTCGAAAACCGTCAGAGATACAGTGTCGGTCAAATTAAGGCAAAATTGCGCATTTAGGTGCCTAACAATATGCCGTTTAGAAAGTTTTAAAATTCGGAGTATTTACGGAGATATCCGGAAAAAACCGAAATTTTGAAAAATCGTTTTATTTTTCTCCTGGGCTTATTTAAAAACGGATTTCAAATCTAATTACACTTTTACATTGCCACTTTTTCCGCTCTATCCAATCATGATATTCAGTTTGAAATCCGACGTTTCGTCTTCAAGGGATCATCATCAACTTTCTTTTTTTAAATACGAACTTTAATTTTTTTTATCGTTTTTCAGATGGAATTGGCGTTATTAATATGAGTATGTGTTTTTATTTTTTTTTTATTTTTTTTTTTATTTTTATTATTTTTTTATTATTTTTATTTTATATATTTTGCTTTGGCGTGATTTTATATAATTTAATTTAATATTCTCGTAAGAAATAATTTTATTATTTTTTATTTTTAATACGCTCCAATTTTCCACTTAATACAAAAAACAAAATAAAATATTTTTATAGAATATAAATATTTCAAAAGTACCTATCTTAAAATGTTTAAAATTACGCCAGAACAAAATATATAATTTAAAAAACAATAATAAAAATAAAAAAAAATAAATAAATAAAAAAAATAAAAAATAAAATCACATAATCATATTAATAAAGCCAATACCATCTGAAAAACGATAAAAAAAATTAAAGTTCGTATTTAAAAAAAGAAAGTTAATGATGATCCCTTGAAGACGAAACGTCGTATTTCAAACTGGATACCATCATTGGATAGAGCGGAAAAAGTGGCAATGCAAAAGTGCAATTCAATTTGAAATCCGTTTTTAAATAAGCCCAGGAAAAAAATAAAACGATTTTTCAAAATTTCGGTTTTTTCCGAATATCTCCGGAATTACTCGGAATTTTAAAACTTTCTAAACGGCATATTGTCAGGCACCTAAATGCGCAATTTTGCCTTAATTTGACCGACACTGTATCTCTTACGGTTATCGAGTTCCCCATGCATAGACACGAATTCGAGCCACCCTGTACATTTATTTATTTGTTGGAAATATTAATGTTGAAAGTACAGTTACCAAAAGTACAATTATTAAACGGTAATCCTTGAGTCTTCGAAAGAACGGAATGTGAATTTTCGGAAATTACACCGTTATTGGATATAATATTTGGTGTGGATATTAAAGGTAGATTATAGGTAGTATTATTTGTTTCGTTTTGTTCAAAACGGGGCAATACTGGTTCACAGGTTGAATAGTCGGAAACACATGAAGTTGAACACGATTCTTGATTATTTCCCTTACTTTGGGTTGACACGATAGCATTTGTTAAATTTTTTTTGATACGTCAACTTTTTTACTAATTGTGTTCTCGACATAACCTTCTGCTACGGAGGAAGATTTCCAGCCTCCGTGCTTTTTGACAGTTAGTAGATCACCGCCAGAATTGGCTAGCATTGTAGCAGATGACCTCCGAAATGAATGTCCGGTGTAAAGAGTAGGATTTGGTAAATTTTTCAGCTAATATAGAAGGCATCTTGCCAAATGTATTAATACCAATAGGTTGCTTTGTGCACTTATTTCGAATAAATTTTAAAAATAGTTTTGGCGTGTTAATACCAGATGGTCTTAATGTAATATATCTTCTAATGTATGACAAAAAATCTATATTTTTATTTGGATTTAGAATAGTGAATATTCGCTCTACTCCATTTTTTGAATCAGGAATTTTTATTATTAGCACTGTTTCCCTGTCTTCTATATCGTGTATAGACATTTTCATAAGCTCTGCTCTACGGCATGCTCCGCAAATTCCAATAATAAAAGCAACCTAAAAATTTATCTGCGAATAAAAATAGGTTGACTATAAGCCACACATTACAACATTAAACACGGTAGTTAATTTTTATGTTCAGAATTTGAACTCTTTCAGTATTAACAGGGTAAAATTGTGATAATATGTGTTGTTGGTACAAATTGTGGTAATAGTTTTAGCAGTGAACATTTAGAACACATTTGTGCTATCAAAACCTTAATAATTATCAATTCTTACCTACAACACATATTCATATGATCACTATGTTACTCTATTAACAATGAAATGTCAAATTTCCAAACATAAAAAGTGAATCACCCTCTATATTATTGCATTTATATTAAAAAGACTTCGTAATGGAATCATTCAGCTAACAGAGGAAAGTAATAACAGGGAGTTCTATTGCAAAAAATATAATATCAATTTGTTTTCTTTTTCTAAACTATTATACACAAATCAATAAATACGGAATTACATTATAAAATGGCAAGTAAAATACAATAAAATATTGACCTTTTCCATGCGCCTTTTCAATTTTGCAATCATCACATTTTTTTTTGTGGCGTAGCATTAAATTAAAGCATGCTTGCACTAGATTCATTGCGCATAGCGTGCCACTTTTAATCAAAATGAGAAGTATCCACAAAAATCAGTCATCACACTCAAAGTGTGTAAATTTTGTATATTCTTTCATATTTATTCGCGATTTTTACGTAAATCGAAAAATCACCAGAATGATTTATCCAATATTTATTTATTTACGGTAACGGAATATTTTGTATGCCTTTTTTAATATTGCATTGTACCCAATGGAAACTCCCTATAAGAAATAAAATGAAATATATCAATTATATAAGGTTTTGTTTCGCATTTTCACTTAAAAATAAAAAATATTAAAATACGGCTAAATACTCTGCGAAAAATGGCGCCACTTAAGTAGGAATATATACATATTATATATTTATTTAGACTTACTTTTACTAATAAAAACTTTGAGTCTGGGGCTTCCACAATAAATTTTATGAAATGATGCTTTTTAAAAACTCCGGATTTCTTTGGCTTGAAGTGCTTGCTTTTCTGTTTTAAAAATGACACTAATTTGTGGTAGGCGGAAATGTCAACGTTATTTTTCACTTTTAAAGTAGATTTCAACATTGAAAAAATTGACCAAAGTGTGGAGGGTTTATAGGTGCTTAAATCTTCTACAAAATATGCCAACAATGCATTTTCAGAAAACTTCGAAATGTTCTTCGTTTTACACCAATCCATAAACAAGTTATATTTTTGCTCATAAATAGTGACAGATTTCACTGGAAGCAAATGTAAAGATGCTTTCTGGGCTAACGAAACTATGTCCGGTGGGGTACAATCAATATCTAAGTTAGAAGAGTCTGAGTCATTCATGTCCAATAATTTTATTTCCAAACTAAAATAAAATATAATATGACGCACGTAAAATTTAATGTAGGTACTAGTATATTAACTTACCCCTTGCAGCAACAATAAAATTACACTATTAAATTGATTAGTTTGAAACAATTTGGTATAAATATGTCGAACCCAAGACGAACCGTCAAACTGGAAACAAAATTTAATGAAGCGCGTCAAATTTAAAGTCGAAAGATGATAGCGTTGGCTGAGAATAGGGGAAGACGCGCTAAATTATGGGCAAAATCGTGACACTAAAAGATGACGGCGTATAGATGGCGCTACTAGAATGCGTGCGCGAGATCTGGCTTAAGATCGATCACAGTATTGGCATTTTGCGGAGCACACGAACGTGTTGTCTGAGGAGTTTTCGTAGCGTCTTAAAATCTTGCATTAACATTTCTTGTGATTTGTCATAGACCTAGCCTTGTTTTGGTTGTAGTTAGTACTCGAACATTATGTTGACGTTCAAAATGAATGTTTGTATTTATCGTGGATGCAATAATACAAGAAAAAACAAGAACAATATTGTAAGTTTTTTTAAGTTTATTATGTTGAGTTTAAATTTAAAACACCGTTTTTATTTAGAGTAATATTTGACTCTATTTTTATAAATACGTATTATAATTAATTCCGATCGGATAAAAAATAGTATGTGCAACTCGTAGGAAAAGCAAAACATTCCTGGACTGCTGTGTTGCTGGCCTCGGCTGCCCCTCGTCCACCAATTACCACAATCGTCCAGGAATGTTTTGCTTTTCATACGAGTTGCATAATATACTATTTTTTTAATGGGACGTAGCATTATGAAACTTAAATAATATTTCTAGGAGTCAAAAAATTTTATTTTTTCCACGTGAGACCTTTGCGCATCTACAAGCTTATAAAAAAGTCACCTTTTTAGACAGTTGTACAAAATAGTTATTTATGCAACAAGTGCGTAAAGTTGCCCTTTTGCAAGAGCCGCAAGGGAGTGTGCCAATCACATGAGTAAAAAACAATTACGTATGAGTTACATACAATACTTTCTCTACTTCCTAGAAATAAACTACATCAAAATAAAACAATTTATCTCTCGCAGTAGTGCGTAAAAAAATATATATTTAGGCACTGGTGCTTAAAAAGTAATATTTTATATTTCATATTTTACTTTATCCACTAGTGCATACAAGTTCGCACTGTGAAGCGCGTAAAGTTAGTTAACACTTTGATGACTAGGGGCTTTTTGAATTTAGAATTCAAATCCGTTAACAATTTTCCTTCAATTGATAAGGGGCGCCATTTATGATGAATTCTGTGCTTTTAAAATCCCACAACTTTTTCGCGCCTACGCGTGTTTGACTTTTGGCAAAGAGAGTCTATTATCACACTGTTTTTAAACTTATATCCAGGTATTTGCTTTAAAGTATTTAATGCATCATCATCACATGGAATATCATATTACAAGTAATGAGCCAAAAGGCAGCAGTAGGATTCTAACCTAAATGAAACAATTTGAACGCAAATACCTTGAGTGGTTGCGTGCAGCGACAGCTATGAAGTATAACTTTTTTATCTAAAAAAGGCGACCGCAGTTAATAGTATATTATTTTATATGGAGGAAAAGTAACTTTTCCTCCAAATAAAATATGCTGTTTTTTCTTCAAATGTCGACAAATTAATGCAAAAATGTTTCTTTTTAATAGTAATAATCATTATTATTAAAGATAAGTGGGTTTGCAAGGCGGCTTAGACCGGTGCAATGTCAATGAATAGGCTCAGGTTGTTGCTATAGTAATGTAACATAAGGCTGTCAGTGGACACTGTCAACAATAATTATATTTTTAAAATTGCGGGTTCGATTGCATTTTAATTCCGTATTGATAAGCAGTTATTGAGTAAGTTCGATTAAATAATAACCAATTTGTTCCTAAATTAGTGATTTTTAAATGCAGTCACAAATTGAGTGATAAATACAATTTTTAGTTTAATAAGTCTTGAGTTGTTGACGCTTATGTTTTGTTGTCTGTTTGTATTGTATCTATGTTGCTATGACAACACTTTTACCTCCGCCGGCGGAAAAGTGAAAAGTAAAGCTCCGGCGAAGGAAAAACGAAACTTCACGGCCGCCTACACAGTCGAGTAATGACGGATTTACTGACGTTTGAAGAAAATAGTATATTATTTTATATGGAGGAAAAGTGATACTTTTCATGGCGCGCTCGTGTTTAACAGCCGAACGGAGTGAGGCTGGTAATAGAGAGCAAGCCATGAAAAGTAACTTTTCCTCCAAATAAAATATGCTGTTTTATTGTTGACAGTGTCCACTGACAGCTTTATGTTACATCACCGACACCGGTCTAAGCAAGGCCACCTACGACCGTGGTCTAAGCCGCCTTGCGAACCCATTTATCTTTAATAATAATTAGATATTATTACTATTAAAAAGAGATGTTTTTGCATTAATTTGTCGACATTTGAAGAAAAAACAGCATATTTTATTTGGAGGAAAAGTTACTTTTCATGGCTTGCTCTCTATTACCAGCCTCCCTCCGTTCGGCTGTTAAACACGAGCGCGCCATGAAAAGTATCACTTTTCCTCCATATAAAATAATATACTATTTTCTTCAAACGTCAGTAAATCCGTCATTACTCGACTGTGTAGGCGGCCGTGAAGTTTCGTTTTTCCTCCGCCGGAGCTTTACTTTTCACTTTTCCGCCGGCGGAGGTAAAAGTGTTGTCATAGCAACATAGATACAATACAAACAAACATCAAAATAAGCGTCAACAACTCAAGAGTTATTAAACTAAAATTTGTATTTCGCTACCTCAATACTACAACTAGACATCTTTGAAATCATAGTTTTGAGATAAATCGATTTAAAGATTTGACGGCTATATTGATAGCATTTAAAAGTCACAGATATGCATTATATATTTGATTGTTTTTTCTTTATATATAGGCCCATTGGGAGAATACCTTATTGAAATTTTATAACATTTTGACTTATGCAAACATATCAAAAATACAAAAAATCAACTTATCTAGTTGTTGCAAAAAATATTTTAGTAATTAAATAGTTGCCTAATTTTTACTTACGAATTTTTGGTCTTAAAAAAATAACAAATAAACAAAATATTGAAAAGAGCTTATATTATTCCATACGAGATATAATGGATATAAAAACTAAGAGGTACTTAAGTACTGGAACACAAAAATAAACTGAAACAATTAACTACATTAACAACTAAAAATTGTCAGTTACAAAATATTTAATCGCCATTATTTTAGATCCTCTTTGTTATCAGTCAAAAAATCCTTGGCTTTTCCATCATGGGTAAGACTTAAATAAAATGGCATATATACCTCATTTAGAGCTGACGGTTTCGTTTTAAACAGAGAAATAAGGTTTTGATGTTTTGCCTCTGAAATTGAAATGGGGCCTTTGTATAAGTGTTGTAGCGATGTATGTAGTTGTGAAATACGTCGAGACTTTTTGTTACAATCAAGAACCCTAAATTCATCGCTGAAAGGATCTTTGAATTTCATTATAAAAGGTTCACCTTTTTCAAAACGCAACCAACACATTTTTTGCCAGTTCACTACTTTGACATTTTCATCTATTTTTCTGACACAAATGTTCTGTTCGACAAATTTTTTATAGTCGTGTATTTAATGCAATTCTAAATCATGTACAATATAAAATTTATCGCCCTTTCGCCTTGCACTTCACGCTATATTTTTCCAGTCTTTCGGCCAAAGCGCCTTTCCGACTCTCTTATATTCTCTACTAATGGCAGCATGCATGGAGTCGCACTCCATTTCACTGTGCCCTACTACCAAAAATTTTAAATCGATTGCTTCAAGATTTTCGATTTCTTGAACAGCTATCATACGCATAGCATAGCAGCATTCGTTTGCTGAAGAACTATGGAAAGCCATACACAGTCTACGTTGACCCTTTCTGGGACGGTGGAATCCCAGATTATAATTTTCGTTGAAACGTTTTCTATAAATTGCTTCAGACGCTTTTTGTTCATTTCTCTCTTCACACCACTTTACATACAATGAGTATAAGAGAGTGATGTTTAAAGATGAACATAGATATTGCCTTTTTGTCCCCGATCTACAATAGTGCGAGGGCACCAAAGGAAAGCTTTCAATGTGTCGTCGTATATTTGCAATAACAGGCGGCGGCGCCGGCGTCTCTTTTTTGACATGCATCCCTCTTTTGTCACTAGTGGTAGTATTTTCCGGTGTTAGTTTTTTAAAGCAATATCAACGACTCCTTTTTTAATGCCCAGTGTATTTACAAACATAGTTTTACACACCTTTAATTTTTCGATATTTATTGGGAGAAAAAATGTTACAGATGCAGTTCTTCTAGAAGACTCCGCCTTAGTTTTTATACGAGGTTTTGCTTTAATTGTATTGCTCTGTATGAAATCGCGTTGCCTAGAATAATCTGCCAATTTCCAGTATCTATTGAATATTATAAGCTTATCTTCGTGAGAAATCCTGATAGTGCATTTTTTTACATTTTTCAGAGCATGGTTGGTTCATGTTCACTACTGGCACAATCTTATTTCTAAAAGAAATGTATTCTTCGCCGCGAGCCCTTTTTTCTTTAGACACATTTCTTTTCCAATTAGTAGGTCGCAAGACACGCTTTCTTGGTTTCAATGTAGGTTCAGGATATATTTTCATACCTTCTAGTCTACTTTTCGGAGCTATACGATTTCGTAAACGACTTAAGGGTAAATCCTCCTCACTATAAGATGATGAAGTTCCCGGAACATACTCAGAGTGGTCTAAGGAAAATGACAATACTGGAATTGGTTGGAATCCACTCGCTTCTTACGCCTAATTCCATGCAGAACTAGGTATGTTTAGTTATCTAATTTAAGCATAAAACGTATACAATCAAACTTAGGAGTTAATCCACAACAACTAGACAAGTTCACTTGCCTAGTTATAGCATCAATAAAATTATTTATTTTGGAGATATCTATATTTTCCTGTGTTAATATATAGATCAAAATATCGCATTTAAGTTTTCTACTTGTTGCACTTAAAAATTTGCGCAATTTTATAATGCGCAATGAAGTTATCTAAAAACAGCCCATTTTCGAGTTATCTAGTTGTAGTATTGAGGTAGCGATTTATCACTCAATTTGTGACTGCATTTCTAAAAATCACTAATTTAGGAACAAATTGGTTATTATTTAATCGAACTTACTCAATAACTGCTTATCAATATGGAATTAAAACGCAATCGGAGCCGCAATCTTATAAAAATAATTATTGTTGACAGTGTCCACTGACAGCTTTTGTTACATTATTCACCGACAACGGTCTAAGCAAGGCCACCTACGACCGTGGTCTAAGCCGCCTTGCGAACCCATTTATCTTTAATGATAATTAGATATTATTACTATTAAAAAGAGATATTTTTGCATTAATTTGTCGACATTTGAAGAAAAAACAGCATATTTTATTTGGAGGAAAAGTTACTTTTCATGGCTTGCTCTCTATTACCAGCCTCACTCCGTTCGTTAAACACGAGTGCGCCATGAAAAGTATCACTTTTCCTCCATATAAAATAATATACTATTTTACAAATAAGACCAACAAAATATCGCATACCGGCTTATATCTCAAAAACTAGCCTGCTAGAGGGTGTAACAGCCATCACTGTAAAATTAAGATTTTCGTCGTATTTTGACTGATTAACAGGTATCGAAAATATCTGGAGGTCAATTCTTACACATTTCCTGATTCTTTTTGTTCGCAGAACGAAGACTAATATTTGTTATATTTTTTAATTAAAATATTTGTTAAATAATAATATTTTTTTGTCAATGGGCAAACCTACTTGAGTTAGTAAACGAATACCGTTAGCAGATATCATAAAGTCCGCGTGCATTCAATGATCAAAGTTCGAATTTCTTGAAGACTAAGCGGTTTATCGAGATCAAACAAGTAATACCTTTTTTCCTTATTAATAACCAGTTTATTAAATTTTTTATTCAAAATCGCGATAAAGTTTTAAAAACATCGATTCATCGTTGCCATCCCTAATTATCATTGCATTGAATCACTTCCACAGGTGGAAATTTAATTTTTTTTCAAAATACAGCCCCAAAAATATCTCATACACTGTAAAAATCTGCAATCTTCATACGATTGACATTTAGTTATCGTCATTATAACTTTTGCGATTTAGTTTTCTAACGCATACGTACTTGCTTTCTTTAATAGTTCGAATTTTGTGAGGACACAAGGGCAATCAATATTCATATTGAATGAATATTAATTATTATTGAGATCTTAAATATTAATTAATAATATATATTGTGGTAAAATAACGATAATTACAATTTAATAGCAACGGATCTACTGAAAAACTATCCCAAATTCCGATTTTTTTTTACTTTTGATTTATTTACTTATGTTTTCGGTTAGGTAAGGGATATCGAAATGCGGTTTTCACTGACGTATAACCTTTTTTAAAATTTAAGATGGCTATTACGTCCCCTAACGGTCATTTTGGAAACCTAAAAATAATTTCATTACTTAATAATATTTTTAAATCCATTTATAAATTATTGCTAAACGAAATCAATATAAATATTATTAATTTATGTCCAGAACATATCGAAAAAATTATTAAAAATTGTAACAAAAACAATGCTTTACAAACAAATGAAATGGGAGTGTCTGAAAAATTCAGTTGCAATATACGTGACACCAAAGATGCTCAAAATAAACCACATAGAAAAATTAGAATTTTATCAAACCAATGATTTTTTCTAAATTATTTTCATTATTATTTGCAAGCAGCGTGTGCGCTAAAATTTTGCTATTATTAAAATCAAGAAGTCTGCAAAAAAATTAAACTGATTATTTGTTTTACTGTAAATTATAGAACAGTGAAAAAATACCGATACGTATTTTTTAATTTCCACTAAAGATGATTATTACGAGAGCTATGCCAGTTTTTAGTTTTGTATATATAGATATAATCGTTGACTGATTCTCAGCCAACGATATAATATACTAAGCATGATGCGACGTAACAATTCATATACATGGTGACGTCATAAGCATATTTCATAGTGTTGTATCTGCCTCAATTTTCGAACTATGAAAAAAATAAAATTTTGATGGGCTATCAAAATTAGCAATAAAAATTTTAATGAAACTTCCTCATTGTGGTATTCGCTTGACCACTATTTCCGACACGTTGAAAACCACTAGGTACTCGATTATTCGCCAAACAATGAAACCTTGGAATGGCCACCAGAAAGAGCAGACTATTCTACGCGATTCTCGAATCGCACAGACGTCCCAGGCGACCACTGATAAATTTTAGGGATTTAGCTGGATAAAAAAGTCAAAACTGAAACATGCTTTACCATAAAGTAGTTATCCTCCAAGTCCAAATAATGCTAAGAAACCCTCAGTTACTTACGCTATGCTTAGGTAAATCAATCATCAACTTAGTTGACTATGTTTATTTATAAAATTTGGTAAATCCTTTATACATAATATTATTTTACTAGTTTAGTTTTGTATTCTTGCATTATTTTATATACACTATCACATTTCACGTGATGTCTCACGTTTCACTTTATATTTTAGGTATTAACCTTCTGCTTAATATTTATTTATTCCAATAAAAATGTAAGTTGTTTTACAATGCTATCATGTTTTATTTATTTGGCACAACTTTATCTCTCCATGCTTCTCAATTTCAATCTTAACAAATTATAACTTATAAAACATGTTTGCTTTCGAGCGACGGTAAGTGAGAAATAAGTATTGTAGTCAACCAAAAATTCGGCTGCCAGCAAAAAGTTAAGTAAAAAACAAATTCATATAAGTACATGCCAATTTATCTTATTAGAATTATATTTAGTTTACTTACACGGAATGTTCATTCTAATGGCATAATAATATATTAAATTATTCAGTAAAATATAACATCTTTATAAGTAAATATCGTTAAAATCCTTGGTCTTATCATAATTTTTTCGGTCAATGCGAAAACTCCATACGTGCGAAAACTATTTCTTGTGAACATCCGTTGGCCGTTGCCCGAGTATCTCAAAGCGCCACGCGACTGGATCTAATAAATGAATCAAGAATGGTATGAATTCCTTTCGCATTTCCAGGCATATGCCGCGAGGTCGCACCACCAATCAGTGGGTGAGACGTAAGGGTATCGAAAAGGAAGGTGTCACGTTTCTAGGCACGGCATTTGCGCGTCTTCCCCTATTATCAGTCAACGATGATAGTCAGAGGACAGTGGTAACTTGATGATAAAGAAAATGCAACTACGACGCGACGGCGGCGGCGGCCGGCCGCTGAGTAGCATCATACTTATGTTAATTAATTATTATTCATTTTATTTTAAAGGCATTTTGTAATTTACTTATAATACTAAATGTGGTAGGAACTTTTAAAATTGTATTATTTTGTGAAACAAGTGGTCAGTTATGACATAAACTGTATATAAAGGATCTTGACAAAGTATAAACTAAATGTCAAAAGATATGTCGGATTTACTTTACGCACTAGTGCGTAAAGTAATTTATTTTACGCACTGCATTAAAAAGGTAAATCTTACGAATCTTAAAGAGTGCGTAAAGTGAGTACTTTACGTACGGTAGTAGAAAAATTTATTTTTTTTAGTTATTCTTTTGTGTCTAGTCATATTCATTTTGTGATGGCTTATTATTTTCTGCTTGACAGCAGGCTTATTTAAATGTTACCTTGACTTTAAACAGGTGTACCCTAAAATGTTACGCCTATGGTGCTCCGCCCGCCTGGAGAAACATA
>JAEQML010066476.1:0-19956 GCA_016904865.1 Pissodes strobi | reverse complement strand
TATACTAACAATGATATTTCCCATTGAAATAAGTAAAAATATACCGGGTGCCCCATTTAATATAAGAAGGTTAGGGTCACTTCCGGTCAAACCTAAAATGACAGAAAACAATTGAATACGCCAAAATATACATATTTATATACTATACCTACACACCGAATTTCACTTGTTTATCTCTAAAAACAAAAAAGTTATAGGGGTGAACCACTTTTGAGAAACACCCGGTATATGATCATAGAAAATATAGGATATTACAACTTTGGATTCACTGTCTAAATTATAATATCTGAAATTATTTGAACCTCGAAAAAGAGTCCGAATTTTTCAAAATTGTTTAGTATTGACTTAAAGAACCTAGTTATAAGAAAAATAATGTTCATATTTAACTTATAAAACGGAGCTTTCCGCAAATAACTCCAGACTCGTCGTTTTTATTTTTGAAATATTTACCATGACTTTTAATTTTTAAAGTACCGCCTGGATCACTAGACATTTTTAAAATGATGAAATTCTCTGACTGCCCTTATGAGATAATGCCATTATTGTATTTCTGTACTTTAGCACTATTTGCACAGCAAATAGTTTATTTTATGAAGGTTCATACTCAAAATTCTATCGGGTTAGAATCAGGGCTTCAGGCAAGCCATGGAAGCTATCCGCTATTCCCTGGCTGAGGGAAACGTGCGTTAAGACGGTTTCACTTACACGGAAATGTGTAGCCCGTGAAAAAGCACTCGCAAAAGCATATATCGGGCACATATAATTCTAGATGTTTCTCACAAATAATTATTTAAAAAAAAATCTATAGCAAATAAACAAGATTTTGTCTGGATGTCAGTTAAGTATACCTCTTTATCTGCAAAATATAGTACGGGACGCATATTCATAAATTACCGACGAAACAAGCTCTACAAACAGACGCTCGCATGAACGAATGTAATATAAATGTAGTTGTTTTTCATGCGTTGGGTTAGTTTTTGTTGGTTGTGCCCTGGAGTAAGCGAAGCGAGCGCAGGGCCAGGCATGATGTAATCAAATATTTGAAGAATGAAACGTAACAGGGGTATTATGGCTAACATTTATATCACAGTCGCCCTATGCGAGCGCTTGTTTCGTCGGTAACTTATGAATATGCGTACGGGACAGGAAAGAAAACCGGGCGGTCCTTAGAAACCGGGTTACTACTATTACTATGCGGAACAGGATATTATAATCTGAAAAATCAAAACTATACGCTGAATAATGTGCCGCTCAACGCAAACCGAATATAATGTGCGCCAGTTAAACGATAACAATTAGAAGCTCCGCACGTGAGATAATTTCTCACGTTATTGATATCTGAAAATCAGTATTTAGATACTCTCATTGAACATCGAAGGGAACGAGCTGCATTTTACACGGTGTTTCTGAAATTCTTCTTATGCACCCAAGCATATAGCAAGAGCTTAAACTTGTGATATTAACCAATGTTCTAGATGTGTTCCCTAACTAGCTTACTTTCTTAATATAATTACCCCACCTTGGTACCCAAACTGGACTAGCACCTTTTTCTTCACCCTCTTCATCTGGATGTCGTTGCAGCGGAAGGGTTTTCGTCCTTTGAAGCGTCAGTCTAATATCTTTTAAGGCTGCTTCTACGTCATTTGTCATTTCTCCTCCGCTTAACATTCGATGAGGCGCGGGAGCAGGTGGCGGAGGAGTTTTCTCTAAACCAAATAATATTCTATTTACATAATATATAATAATTACGGATGTAGACATTTTCGAGCAGATATTATATGCAATATGTTGAACCGTATTTAACATCACTTACTCATAACTAAATTATTAAAAATTTTACGAAATTTAGCAGTAACACTTAAAATTTGAAGAACTAAGTTATAAGACGATATGCTAAATGCCACTGGGACGGCTCCACTTATTGTACAGGGTGGCCAACTAATCGAGGTAAGCGGCTGTATAGTGAAAAGTATTAATCGCAAAACTTAAAAAAAAATCTTATTAACAAAAATGGCCATAAGAAATAGCTGGAAAATATTTTTAAGTTTCTAAAGTGGCCATAAGGCCTATGATCAAGTAGAAAAAGTATTTTTTCTCCGAAATTCACCCCA
The DNA here is from genome assembly GCA_016904865.1 of Pissodes strobi. Classification (NCBI taxonomy): domain Eukaryota; kingdom Metazoa; phylum Arthropoda; class Insecta; order Coleoptera; family Curculionidae; genus Pissodes; species Pissodes strobi. Next base: position 17,845 of record JAEQML010066476.1, on the reverse strand, counting down.
TGATAATATTGTGAAAATTATTGATCCTTATTCCTTATAACATTTGGCATCATTTTTGTTTTGCATTTTTTGCTTTCTTAAAATAAAGTGATGAGGGAATGTCAAACTTTTCTTCATTTAAATACTAAAAATTCAATTTTGGCTTGACCAAATTTAAACGGCTTGGACTCGCTTAAGAGGTCTTTTTTGCTCTATTTGCTGCAATTTGAATAATTTTTCTGTGACTTACTTAAACCACTAGATGGCGTTCTTTGACAACTTACCAAATATTCCCGATTTCCTCGGAAATTTTAAATGAAATGATATAAATTTTTTAACATAGGTAGAAAGACGACAGAAAGCTCTAAAAAGTGATGGAAACTGTCTACTTATTTTTTAAATGGAAATATTATTATTAATATAAAAATCACTAAAAGAGGTCTCCAAACGAATCCGGGTAGGTAATTATCCTTCGCATCTCCGCCGTCCTTCATTACACTTTGTGGTATACAATTTTATCCCAACTGGTACAGTTTTAAAGAAGTTATCAAAAAACATGATGATTCAGCCGTTCCAGGCCCGGTCGCTCGAGCTCGTTGCCCTGTTGCGGCATTACAATTTTGTATCGATCGGTGACAAGTAGTAAAGAATACGTAAATCGGATCATTCTTTTGGTTTAAGAAGAAAAATGCCTACAAATCGTATTTCAAGACAGTGAAAGTGCTAGTGATACGTCTTGCTCGCAAAGGAGGCGAAAAAAGGGGGCAATATTCATCGTAAGAAGCAAATCAGGGGGTGAGTCCATATAAGAATATATGCAAAAAATTCAAAAATACATAAATACCTGGTTATCTTAGATATATAAAAATAAACTATCTCTCATATAAAAGCAAACTAAATGTGTATAATACTTAACTGTATTATTATGAATAAATATGACACTTGTAACCCTTAATTTTTTACTTAATAAAATTAAAATGAAAACTAACAAACTTCTAAAACTAACTATGATAGAATAAAATAGAGTGCGAACGAGTTACAGTCAAAAATGCCAATGAATCAGTAAAGAAAAAAAATTATATACATATTTTACCTCTCGTCAGCGAGGCAGACGGTATCTTAACAAAATTAAATATGCTGACTGCGATTTTAATTATACTAGCAAACTGTTATTTATATACGAGGGCATGACAAATCATTGTTACATTTATTAATATTTTACATAGAGTAAAACCTCTATACCATATAAAGATGAATATAAAAATTGAAACAAAATGTTTATAATGCCTTCGTATTATCACGTTTTCGACATTTGATCCCCGTATGGGGACATATGAGACTTTAAACTACAATTCGATGCAAATATTGCAAAACGAAATACTAAAAGTTATATTTAATTATGATCCACTGACTCATACTGTAGATCTATATGAGAATTTAAGAGTATGAACAGAATAAACTTATCTACAGGATAATAAATAAAACTCAAAAATCAAATATTAACATAATATTTTCAAGGGATATTCATAGCCAGAATACTAGAGAGTTTATAGGAAATCGTACTGTTATTAGTAAAATGCAATTATCCTCAATATCAGTGTTCAAAAACACTGTCTAGGGGAATAAGGACTATGTATATTGTAATTATTGTTTTTACTGTATTAAAAAATTTTGAGTAAGTCGAAGAGTACCCTTTTCTCACGAAGTCAACCCCTAAAAACTAGCTACAAAGGCAAGCTGACTCATAATTTACGCGCGACTAAATCCCAAATTGGGTATTATTATGACTTTTTATGGCCCTCCGCTCGCTTCGCTCGCTACGGGGGCTCAATCAACAGAACCCAAAGCTAATCCAAAATTGGGGGAAAAAAAGGTAAATTAATAGAAATTTTGCTAGAACGTAGAGACATGGATTCGTGTCGCATCGCGCGCAGTATTTTGGATCGCAACTTAGGATTTAGCCGCTCGTCATAAATTTATCGGAATGTTATCGTTCGGCTTTCTCGAATCGATATAATACCGGAACGCATTATTTGTAAAGAATTCGTGTTGATATGAGCCGGCCGGTGAGGAAAAAATTGGAGTAAACATTGCTTGCAGGAGATGTTAATAAATATTAATAATGCCTATTTACAAGTTCGCATTTGCAGATGCGAATAACTTATCTAAAATTGGCCTTCACATTTGCAGATGTGAAGGGCCTCAACAGCCTCCACCCCAGTAGGTATATTGTGTTAGAGGCACACTATATCCCTACATTTGCCGATGTAAAGGATATATGTACCGACAAAAATAAAACGGTATAGTGCTATGTATTTGCAGATACATACCTAAACAAATAACCACCATACCATTGCAACCTTCTTACATAAAAAGACAACATGCAAGTTCTTGTCTATGGTTCCTCATATCCCGTTTTCCTTACGTTACAGAAATTACAGTATTTGCAGATACTGTAAATATGCTAAAAAATCGTTGCATTTGCAGATGCAGTCGATAGCATAACCAGGGTTAAGCAGCACGCAAAAAGGTGAAGAGTTCGTTGTATTAGCAGATACAATCGATCGTACCCTTCACTGTCTGCAATTGCAGTTGCAGGTAGTCAACATATTCATGAAGCTATTTTTCTGTTCAAAAACAGAAATTACAGCATTTGCAGATGCTGTAAATATGATAATAGATCGTTGCATTTGCAGATGCAATCGATACCATAAGTAGCAAAACCAAGGAAATTCTTTTGCATTTGCAGATGCATTAGAAGATCCTCTCATGCTAGCTGAGGAAGTAACTCATTCGAATCGCGACTTACCAACATCAGAAACAACTACATACCCAGATAGTTTTAGATGGAACAATTACTTATTAAAGGGACTAAATAAGAAAAAAAAAGAAAAAGAAAACAGTATGATCGAGAAGTATCCGCCAACTGCAATGTCCTCAGACCACCAAAATTAAATCTTGAAGTAGAAACTGTACTAAATCCTGCAACTGCACGCCAAAACAACTACTTATATCAATTACAGAAACAACTAGTCCGTGGATTTTAGCCCTCCTTTTCAATAATTTAATTAGCCAACCGTCTGAACTAATATTATACGTTCAAAATTGGCAGAAATTAAATATAAACAGTTCAACAATAGCATGGGTACAAGGTTATAAAATCCCCTTTAAGGACACCACTCCAGATTAGCAAAGTACGTTGCGACATTAAGAATTGTGAAATCGCCAAGTATCAATCGGCTATTAATGAACTTTTAAAAATCGGGGCTGTCGAGGAATGTAAATCGGTGGATGGCGAATTCTTATTGTCGTACTTAAAAAAACCCAATGGGAAATACAGCATCCCATTTTAAACTTGTAGATTACAGGACGGAACAAAATTTAATTTCAAAATACGCATTCTTGGAAATATCGATCTTAAAGATGCATCTTTCCTTATTCCTATCCACAGTAGTCATAAAAAGTCTTAAGGTTCGATTTTTGCAACGTACTATACCAATTTAATTGCGTTCAATTTGGTTTATGTACAGCTCCATATTTTCACGAATAGTTTAGGGGGTAGCGCGTTTTTTAAAACAATAACTTCTCAGAGAAAAGCCGCGTCGCGATTAGTACAATGACGGAGTCTCAGTGCTTCCTTTACTCTACCACTGTATGTTCTATTCGTGACGACACGCCTTGTTTAGCGTGCCGGGGGGTAAGATAGGCCGGGACCGAGTTACGTGGGGTAAGAAGAGATGATAAAGTAAGCACGTTTAGTTTATAACAATAACAATGTATTAACGATAAAACTTTAACAATGATTATTGGTCAGAAAAATGAGATTCAATTATACCCGATTACTACGGTGCGCATGTTTTCTCGATTTGAGGTACTGTTTATAGGTCTTTGTTTACTGTCTCATAATTTACAGTTTTTCTAAGAGTTGGGTTTTATTTAAGAGCACTAAACTTTTTAACTGACTATTTAGACACTTGTCTTTCTCAGAACTCTGACAAACTTCTTGTCTTGACTTTACTATGTTCGTTGTGAAACCACTGGTCCTAGCAGTCGTCAAATGACTAACCGGTGCCAAGTTTGGTAAGGAATAATGGAGCAGAACCTAAAGCAGTTGTATAGCTAACTTTAAGAGAGGGTAGAAGCCGTAGGCAGTCGTCAAATGACTAACCTGGGAGCTGGAGGTGAGACCAAAGTCTGCCAAACTGAAGGTTCGGTAGCGTATTTATATTAAAAAAGTGATGATCATGGCGTGCTTAAGGTCGCTCCCGTTGATTGCTCGCGTTGTTTATAGTTTGCTTTTAATGTTTACATAACAATCTCCAAGTTCAAGTTCAAACTTACGACAGGGTGATATTTCTTTAGTAGCTTATGCATTTTAGTAGATTACAATATCTTTTCACAAAACTTCTGAAACCAGTTGTAACATATGTAAAATTAAAGGGTATAAAAACTGTACTCTATTTAGACGATTGGCTAGTTATTGGTAATTCAAAAGAGACTTGAAATGAAATGAAATGAAATTTCTTTATTTAGCACTTGGCTAGTTAACATCAAAACTGTACTTACATACACTTACAGTACGTTAATTTCTAAAATATGAAAACAAACGTGATTTGAACACTCCCAAACTGGGTGCATTCCTAATGGTATCCGGCAGTTCATTATAATAGCGCAATCCATCATAAAAAAGTGTTTTTTGCAGAGCAGTTTTTGTAACTAAAGATATATTGTAGTGGTGACTATTTCTTATATTATACCCGTGATATTTAGACCGTTTTTCCAAATTAAACTTAAGATATACCGGCTGTAAGTCATTTTCAATTGTATAAATTAAAACTAAATTGGCTCTTCTAATAAACTGCCGAACATCAAGCCAGTTTAAACAGTCCAACATAACTACAATTGGTGTGTATCTATTACAATTTAATAACACATGCATTATCTTGTTCTGTAGAACTTGTAATCTCTGTAGATTTTCGTCGGTACACGCAATCAATAATGAGCAAGCATACGAGAAATGAGGCAGAATAATCGTATTGTACACTAACATTTTAGTCCAAGAAGATAAACAACCTGACACACGTTTAAAAAATCCAATTTTTTACCAATTTTTTTACACATAAAGTCTACATGATTACCAAAATTCAGTTGGGAATCTAAAACTACTCCTAAATACTTGATCTCCTTAACAAATTGTATATTATCTCCGTTTATGTTTAATGCCAAATTTAAGTCAATATATTTTTTACAATTTGCCTTGGAACCAATAACCATACATTTTGTCTTTGAACTATTTAACTTTAATTTATTTTCGCACAGCCAAATATACAGGGTTTTTAACTCATCATTTAATATTGTTGTTACTTCTTGAAAATCTTTCCCTGAAACTGAAATTAGGGTATCGTCCACAAATAAATTTACAAAAGAATTATTCAACTTTAAATAAACATCATTTATATATACAATGAACAGGAGTGGCCCCAGAACACTCCCCTGGGGCACACCCCAAACACTAATTCTTTTACTGGAAATATTATCTCCAATTCTAGTCTGATGATACCTATTGTCCAAAAAATTTGTTAGCCAATCTAAAGCACTTCCTCTTATGCCGTATAAACCTAATTTTTTTACTAGAATATCTCTATCTATTGTCTCAAAAGCACGCTTTAAGTCTACAAAAACACTTAATGTAATTTTTGACTCACTCATATTTTTCCTCCAGTCAGAACACACATATTGTAACGCAGACTCACAAGAATGTTTGCTTCTAAATCCTGATTGTCCGTCATATAATAAAAAGTTACTTTCCAAATATGTACGCAACTGATTGCAAATAACGGTTTCAATAATTTTGTCAATCACTGGGAGAAGGTTAATTGGACGGAAATCACCAGGTATACCTGGATTTGGCACTTTGGGAATGGGCACTATTACACTTGTTTTCAATTCACTAGGAAATTTTCCAGTTCTTATGGATGTATTTATAATATACCGAATTGGGTACCCTATAACACTAAAAATATCTTTTACAAGCTTAATACTCAGTAAACTGTCACTAGTACTTTTATTGTTTAGGCCATATACAATTTTTTTTAGTTCTGGGAGCGTAATTTCTTTAAAACCCAACAAACTACATGTATTTACTGATAACAATGCCTTCCATTGCATTATTTCTATACTTTTTGAAATCTCGTCCAAACTATCAGCATAAAAATTATTCATATTTTCTTCTACTTTTTCATCATACTGGCCGAAGTCTATGCTGGTAAAATCAGCACATTGTTTTTTATTTCCCACAATTTCTTTTAGTGCTATCCACATTTTCTTTCCATTTCCCTTACAATTTTCTATATTTTGTTCGTAATATTTGGTCTTTTCATTTCTCATTAGTGAAGTCGCCCTATTTCTTTTTATTTTGTAATCATTCCAGTCTGTAACATTTCTGGTAAACTGATACTTACGGTAAGCCTCATCTCTAGCACGCTGTGCCTCTCTAACTACTTGCGTTATCCACGGATGTTGGCAGCCTTTTTTGTTCTTCTTTAACGGTGCCCATTTGTCAAGTATTTTTTGCAGAATTTTTATAAAATCAGAATAAATGATATCAACATCCGTGGAAGTATAATTCCAGGCTTCACCGATCAAATCCCCAGTAATATTTTCAACGTTCTGTGTTGATAGGTTTCTTGTGTAGGCATTTTTACCTATTTGTTGCTTCCCTTCAACATTCATACTGACTCCAATTATATCGTGGTCACTTAACTTTGGAAAATTTCGTGGTACCTCAACTAAAGTAAAATCATTGGTTATAATATGATCAATTAGGGTCGCTGATTGATCTGTGATTCTGGTTTCTTTGGTAACAATTTGTTTGTACCCTGCTGATTGTATAATTCTTTTTAAGTTTCTCGAATCACTGTCATTTTTCAAATAATCTATATTTAAATCACCCATCAGTATTACTCTGTGCTGACTTAACACGTCACTATTCAATTGGTCATCCAAATAGTATAAAAAGTCAGATGAAGAGCTGTTAGGTGATCTATACATGGTTCCTATCACCAACTTATCCTTTTTAATTTGAAGTGTTATTCCAAGTGACCAAAAACTATAGTCTACTGTATCATTAAACAATAATTTAAATTTGTAGCCCTTACGAATATACAGTAAACTTCCACCAGTGTGTCTACTATTAGAATAACATACAGTGACAGAATATCCTTCGATGCAAAATTCGCTTTCTTCAATCTCCTTTGTTATATGTGTTTCACTTATGCATACTACAAGCGGACTCTTCTTTACCATTATGTCGCTAAGTTCTATGATACGTGTAAGAAGACCCTGTGCATTTATATGCATAAACAATCCATTAATTGTAGACGGTCTGTTTGAGAAAAACTGTGGTGGCTATATATACCCTGTGCGGGATTTAAGTTTTTCTAAGGCCTTTTTATAAGATACACAGTTTTTGTCAAAAACTGTGTGATTAAAGTCTATGTTTGGTATTTTTAGGACTTGGCTCACGTATTTACAATTTGTACACTCCCTAACATTTGAAGAACAGTCAGAGCTCCTATGATTTTGGTTACATAATGGACAAACCACGTTTTCTTGACGACAGTTTATTGCCTTGTGGCCATATCGCCAGCACTTGTAGCAACGCAAAACTCCCATATATTCATATACCCGATAACTTTCCCATCCAATAAAAATGTTTCCATTTCTAATTATATCTTTAAATAGTCCTGGCGGTACCTCCAAGACAAAATTATAATTCTTTTTATTTTTCGGTATATATTTCCTAATTACTTTTATATTACTTTCGGCGTCATTTATTGCATTACTCTGGCGTTTTATTTTTTCAATTAATTTTTCATCAGATAACAGATTACTTTCCTGTATTCCCACAATAATTATTTTGGGGTTTAAAACTTTAGGTAATTCCACTTGATATTCATCTGACAATCTGGCAACAGCGGTGTTCTGTAGTTTTTTGAGCGATTCGTTATCATTGCATTCCACAACAATTGATCCCTGGTTAACTGGTTTAACTCTTTTTACCGCTATTGCTAAATCAGACGGATCAATTTTTTGTGATATTATTTGCTTTGTTACCTTACTATCTTGGTTTACATTTTTTGGCCTAATTATCAGTGAAGGAAAAGTATTTTTACTTACAATATTGGAATATAACGGTGTTTCTTTATTATTTACATTCTCCAAGTTTTTTAAAATATCACAGGAATTTTTAACACATTGATTTGTTTGTGTTACCAATTTATCAATATACTTTACAATGTTTAATTTTTCCTCTACGCAACCGATACACCGATCGCAGCACCAAAATAAATTAGGACAGTCTCTTATAGATTTTACCACCTGATCTTTTAATTGAGCATTGCACGTGAAAACATTCTTTACAACTTTTGCACGAAATTAACTTTGAATTTACAATGAAATTATCGGAGCAGCGGGCACAGATATCTGTACTCGCCGGCATCTCAACTACTAACTACTGCTTAACAGTATAGTTGCTGCTTGGCCAGCTGTACGGTATGGCTGGTTACACATAAAATCTTTAGAGGCAAAAAATCTTAGCATTGAAATTAGACAATAGAAAATATGACTCAATGATTAAGATAACTTTCACCTATGGAAGAAGATTTGAATTGATGGTTAAAAAACATAATGAGGTCTGTTCAACGTTTTGCTCAACATACATTTTTTTACAAATATTTTCAGACGCCTCACGAACGGGTTGGGGCGTTTTCTGCAATGGGAAAATCACACGGGGTTTTGGAATGGAAAAGACTGTGATGTTCACATAAACATCCTAGAACTTAAAGCAGCCTTTGTCGGCTTAAAATGCTTTGCAAAAACGTACTCAAACTGCCATATTCTCTTAAGAGCAGTCAAACTATTAGCAGATGGGTCAAGTCAATACCAAAAGCCAGCAGTCTAAACACGGAGATCTTTGGGGCACACAGCACGCGACACGTGGCAACTTCAGCAGCTCAAAGAATGGGAGTTACGTTATAAACCATTCAGAAGACAGCTGGTTCGACAGAAAAATCAAAAGTATTCTCAAAATTCTATAACAAACTTGGCTGAACTGAATTTGCATCTTGTTTATTGAACTATAATTTCTAAGGAATCATATAAATATTAAGTTACAATTATAACTTACTTACCACCTTGTTATCATATTACATAAGAATATAGGTATAGTATTACAAATAAGTTAATAAATAGGTTAATATCAGTTAAGCGTTAAACATGCTATATTTACCTTCATATGTTAATTATTAAATTTAATGATTATAAATTTGGATATTAGTTTATAAAAAGGGCCTTGCAAATCTAGGACTACAGGAAAATCGCAATTTTCAGTTAATGTAGATTACATCGCAAATACTTTAAACAGCTACAAAGTGTAATGAGGGACGGCGGAGATGCGAAGGATAATTACAAGATCATTCGACTTACCTGTAAGGAAGATCGATCGGAATTATCCGAGCATCTTCGCCGTCCCTCATTAAAAACCCACCCAGTCTTTACCTTCTCCCTATCACCCCAAATGCAATGTAATCAAAAATCTCAGGAACCAAAATTGTAATGACGCAACAGGGCGACAAGCTCGAGCGGCCGGCCTGGACGGCTGAGTCATCATGTTTTTTGATAACTTCTTTAAAACTTGTACCGGTTGGGAAAAAATTGTATACTACAAAGTGTAATGAGGGACGGCGGAGATGCTCGGATAATTCCGATCGATCTTCCTTATAGGTAAATTGATCTTGTAATTATCCCAAGAAAAATAATTAAAACTCGAGCTGTTTAGTAAAATAAGCTAAAACTTTAAAATCATTTTAAGGCTCCGGACCAATCTATTAGATTTATTTTAAAATGAAAACCAAATTAACTAATTAACTTACCTATGGAATCAATCTGTGAAAGGTTTAATGGTTGTTCGTCAAAGTTATTTACACAACCGTTCATATCTGTGAGTGACGTAACTATGCATTCTTCTTGAGGAGATAAGCCATTTTCACTAGGTTCGCCACCAGGTGTTTGTTTACAAATACCTATTAAAAATTTCAAAAACTTTAAAAATTTAATTTAAAACAAATAATATTATGTTGTCAAAATCTTTAGAATCATCATGATTATTGATGTAGTAATTGAAAAAACGTTGGGAATAAAATCACGCATTGCGCCATACACAAACTAGATAGAGTGCTCCACCTCCACACGAAAGATTCGGACAACATGTGGCGGCCAATGCCGTTACCTAGTAGATAATGGGCGATGAAACGGTTGCACCAATAAGGTGGTACACTTATTAACCTAAACTACTAGGTCTTGTCTTCGCGTACAGTTGACCATGTGTTAGAATGACAATCTTTCACGTGACGCCCTTTACTGTTTCTACTTACCTTGATTTATTTCCATTTCAATCTCTGTTATTTGTCTTTTCATGAGCATAACAGTAGGATTATTATTATCTGTATCACTAGCGTGCCCTGATGACAAGCCGTCTTCTAAAACAGGCATACTCGAATATAGCCTCACAGGATCACCAGACACTGCTAAGTCAGTGGTTGAACCTAGAAACATTTTTTTTTATTTTCCAATGATGTCAAAGATATTGGGGTATATATCTTTTTTTTCGCAAGTTACTAATATAGTGGTGAGGTTTTGTAGAAAATCCTATACATGGCACTAGAATATTAAGGTCAATAATTATCAAAAGAAATAGTATCTCTCCTTTAATGTGACACACAGTGTTAATTTCAAATATTGAAATCCTCCCTCCCTCAACATGATTGATCGTAACAAATACATATAAAAAAACTAAAAAACAGATTTTAGGAATTAAAAGTGCGAGTTAATATTATGGTATAATCGACTATCTTCCACAACTTTGTCACAATTAAGCTGAAAACAAGACGACCAAAGCTCTTGGATATTTTTATCATATGATACTAAATTTCTTTAGAATCATCTTTTTATAAGCTTTTATTTACTTTCACCTGTGGGTCTGTCTGTCTGTCTGTAATCAAATCTTTCAAGCTGAATTAGAACTACTTCTAAATGTCCGATTGACTTGAAATTTGGTACACGTTTATAGTTCCGATGACAATACAATATTATAATGTTGTTAAGTTTACACCTCCCTCCCTTATAGGGGTAGGGGAGGGGGGCACTACTTAAAGTATGTCCGATTCCGTTTAAAATTGGTATATGGGGGTTTTTGGGGACATGGAATATGAATTTTCTATCAGATTTTGAAAGGTCAAAATGGCGGTATTCAACATGGCCGATATTGGGTTAAATGTTGCAAGTCAATTTTAGCTGACTTCTACATATCCAATTGGCTTCAAATTTGGTAGGCGTTTGTAGTTCAAATGAAAATATAAAACTATGGTCTTACTTACACTCCCCCCTCCCTTTCAAGGGTAGGGTAGGAGGCACTACTTAAAGCATGTCCGATTTCGTTTAAAATTGGTATATGGGGTTTTTTGGGGACAAGGAATTTAAATTTTTATCAGATTTTGAAAATTTTAAATGGCGAATTCAACATGTTGCATGACAATTTTAGCTGACTTCTACATATCCAATTGGCTTCAAATTTGGTATGCGTTTGTAGTTCAAATGAAAATATAAAACTATGTTGTTTATTCTTATAAAGACAGTGGTGTTGCTTACACTTCCCCCCTCCCTTTAAAGGTTAGGGGTGAAGGCACTACTTAAAGTATGTCCGATTTCGTATAAAATTGGTATTAGGGGGTTTTTAGGGACAAGGAACATAAATTTTTTATCAGATTTTAAAAATTTTAAATGGCGGATTCAAAATGGCTTTTATTATACTACGAATCTAAGTTTTATAAATAAAAATATAATATTTACTAAATTTGTGATTTTGCTGTGCCATAATACCTACTAAAAATTAAAAAATAAATAAAAGTAAAAACAAATTTTTTAAAAACAAGCTTTTATTAAAATGCCTTAAAAAGAAGAAAATAAAATTTGCAGTTAATCAAACCCATTATTTTGTTACATTAAACATTTTTATATGATATAAAAGCTTGTCGCGAGAAATTTAAACAGGAAAATCTCGCGATAAGCTTTTATATCATATAAAAATGTTTAATGTACCAAAATAATGGGTTTGATTTACTTCAAATTTTATTTCCTTCCTTTTAGTGCATTTTAATAAAAGCTTGTTTTTAAAACTTTTTTTTTACTTTTATTTATTATTGTTCTACTTTCATTTTACATAGTAATAAATAAGTAACATGTTACAAAATATTATTCTATGAAATGTTGACTTTTTTTCAAAAAAAATAATAATATATTCTTTCAAATTCCTCTTTTCTTCTCCATTCCTATGTACCCCTCTTGAAATACCTACCTTCAAGTTCAATTATTGTTAAGCATCTACGAATTTATTGAATATTTTCTAGTTATATTTTACCATCAAAATATGATACCGACCAGAATAAGCATCCAAAATGCTGGAAAATCATGCCAACCAAGCAAATTTTTACTTTAAAGAGGGATTTATAGATTTAGATAAAATAACATATCCAGGGTGCTACAAATTCGAGTACACGCATGGGGATCTCAGGAACCGTAAGAGATTCAAGGTCGGTTATATTAAGGCAAAGTTGCGCAATTTGATGTCCAACAAGATACCGTTTTGAAATTTGACAAATTCTGAACATTTACGCAGGTATCCGGAAAAAAACGAAATTTTCCAAAATAGTTTTTATTTTTTTCTGACGTTATTTGAACATATATTTGAAAATAAGTAACACTTTTTCGTTGCCACTTTTTCCCCTCTACAAGAAGGCATTGTTAAATTTAAAATCCGACGTTTCATCTTCTAGCAACCATCATCAACTTATTTTTTTTAAAATACGGCCCTAAATATATTTTTTTGTTTTTCGTTACCTTTTAGCCTCCCTAAGACAATGACGTATCGCACCGGCGGCTAAGGAGATCTTAAAACTGTAACAATATAGAGGGTATTCCATTTAAAAAATAAACAAAATTCCAAACTTTCATGTTTTCCGATAGTCATTTGTTTTTTTCTTCGCTTCTTTAAAATTTTAAGGAAAAATCCTGAAATTTTTATTTGAACGTTTTTTCTGTGTCCATTTAAAGGGTTTGGTAAATTATAAGAAAAAACCCTGTACATACATAATTTGGTTAAATTTTGTCACATTTATATTAATCATGAGCTAAGACGGACGTTATCATTTGCAGGGCCAATTTTAAACACCACAATTTTTGATGTTTCGATATTATTGAAAGTACAAACCTGGTTTAAAACAATCGCAACTTCTTCCACTATTAACATGAAACTGAATAAAAAAGATAGATAGATTTCAAAATAAACTTATGGCGAAAATTGTTGTTCAGTTGTTAATTACCTTCTTTTAAGATTGCCATAAGGCGAACGGCAGCTGTCCATCAGAGAGCACGGGGTGAGTTCGTCGAAGGTTTAGCTTGATAATATTAAATGAAATATCTTGGACGCCACTAATTTTTTATCTAGATGTTAAATTGGGAAGAAAATCAGAAACCGATAGCTTTGACAGATACTGATACACATTTGATTCTCCTAATAACCATTTATTAAATAGTTATAAATAATTGATTACACTATACTGTGAGAATACCTATTTGGTTTTTTTTGTTTTGTAAATTATTAAATTAAAAACTACTGAGTGACTGTTTAACTTATCGACTCTACCTTCATCATTAAATGTTTATGCTTTTCTTTGTCAACAAGATCCACTCTTGGACAATAGAACACAACTTTTAATCAATAAGAAAATGAAAAATGTAATTAAAAAATTCCATTGAAAAATACCCCACCCTTTGTAACTTGAAAGGTTTAACCTATCGAGACCTTGATTTCAATTTGAGAATGTCCTCAAAACGTTCAACATGAAAGAGGATCAAGTAAAGAAATGATATTAGAATAAAAGTCAATTATAAAGTTAGATTTAATACAGAGTACCGAACATTCTCTAATTGTCGATCATAATCTCATCAACTGAAATTTTATTCTCCCACATTGCAATGTACAAATATACAATTTGGTTATAGCATTCTAGCTAAGATGTGATTAAATAGTTATGTGAAGGTTAAAAGCCAATTCTAAGATTAAATTCATCTTAAAATACTTATATCTAATGAAAATTCATGAATTTTCCCCCTTATTTTAGATTAAGATTAAATTGATATCAAATTTAGATTATATTATAATTAAAATATACTGGCCGTGATGTGTATCTCCTATATGGATCCCCAGATCTCTAGTGTACAGGACTACACATTCCTCACGCCGAGTGATAAGCCAGACGGGATCATTCCCAGGTCGGATGATTACAAGATAACATCTCCAATTTGAATCAGAGCATCAGTGTATCAGTGATACCAGGAATACAGTGATGAGGAATTCTCCAAAATGTTCAGGAATTAACTTAAGTTAATCATGGCCTATATGGCGTTTAACAAACTAGATCATCTAGGCGAAAGATGGAACCAACTGCAATAACAGAATTCCAAAATCAGATATGAAAAACATGTGACTGAAAAGTTTACTTACAGCAGGCATTTGCAAATCCGGCGTCATCGGATAAATTACCACGAACAAAGTCACCAGGACTACATTATCAACCTTAATTAGGTTGGCGAGCCATCACAAATTGATATTTACTCTAATCCCTTTTACAAGGCGAAGGATATATATCCTTAATCAATTTTGGCCTCTGTCACAGGTCTGACCCTTCCGGTCGTCGTGCCGTGCAGAAGTGTCAAGTCAGTCGCAGATGAAGAAAAACCTATATCCTCTGACAATCCGTCAAAATATAAAAGTACGTTCAGAATCTTGATTCACTGAAACTGGACTCCGATTTACTCCGAGTTCCACGCGTTCTGTACCATGATACTCACGAGAAATCGCCTCAAGCTTTCCGAAGACAAGTCCGGCCACACTTTAAGAAAAGAAGACGAACACCTGTCACTTCCCAGCTGACCACTGATAAAAATGAAAACAACAAGCGATTTGCCGGTCATTTATCACTTAATTCAAATAAGCAATTAAATAATAATTCCATGTAGGGAATTAAAGATAGAAGAGTTATCCATCACGATAATGCAGGTATGTATACAATAATAAAATATCATAAGTTAACAAATATACAAGCATTCTCAAACTAATTACATGTTTACGTTTTGTCAATTAACAATTCGTTGTTTTCAGCCCTGTATTCTACTAAAACTAATCATATTACAATACAATCGATGATATATGCGAGCAAGAGATATGGATTACTTGCTATAGTATAACATTAGAATTAACACACGAAGGATGCCTCGACTGAATGAAAAGTTTGAAATAACTAGTAAGGTAAGATATTATTAATTTGAGTAGCAACCATTGTGCAGTCAATCTATGCTAATAGGTGTCACAGGTGTACTCCTAACTTGTGACTATGCACCTAAAACAAACTTTTAATTGACATGTTCAATTTTAGCATATACTGGACTCGATTACATCAAGATGAGAATACCGTCATGGACATTACCGAAGAAATAACACCAACATGTTTCACAAAGCAATGAGATCCAATTCAAATGTAATCAAAATTAATAAATTATGAATCATTCATAGAACTGTGTATCCTTTAACCTTCACTAAAATTATAAGAAAATAAATAGCATTATTCTAAACATAGAGGTGAGTAATCACATGCTATAAACTTCCAAAGCACGCACAGAATTTCTATTACATTGGTAATAAATTTTTATCATGTATTTTTTTTTCTCATTTGAAAATCGCATCTTAAATATCAAAATTAAGGCAAAAGCTAATCTTTTTGGCAGAATTTTTAACCAAATAATAATGAGGTTACCTTGGCAACCTGCCTCATTAGTGTTTTGTACGTTTAAGTTTACAACGATGACTTGATCTGTAACGGAATATATGCTTATTCCGCTACACTAAAATTTCAATTCAATTTCGAATGATTTTCGATAATTAATGTTTAAGTCGCCAGTGACATCTATTCACAAATGGGTTTATTTCGTGTGGTTAGCGATTTTAGGAGCGCAGTACGCTATTTTATACCTACAATTCATGAATTTAATTTACTATAGATTACTATATTTAATATTGGGTATTTCTAGTGTTACTCACATGTTATAAATTAGCCAATAAAACATCGGCAAGCATAATTTGTCCAACGCCTTGAATTTTGAATACGAGATCTTTTATCTTGTGTTGGGACGTTGACGGGTAAGTGCTGATTTTTAATCTTGAAATATTTAATTCATCTTGCATTATATTTAACTAATTCTTTCATTTTTAAATACATAATTAATATTTGTTTATGATTCGTTTAGTCTTATTTAACTAAATCAAGAATTTAGCATTGTTATATTACACTTTTAATTAGCTTACATCTTCAATATTCTTTAATTATTGTCGTGACCTTTTTGGGTAATAATACCGATTTATTGGTGAATATTTTCACCTATGTTGGGGTTTGGAACCTTCGGCAACATGCACTAAAACAGAGCTTTATCCACAATACCGAAACAGAATTTTTGCACTCGACGCGCGTTTCGCTAACCATGTTAGCATCATCAGGAGATGATTAAGACTCAATCACGTCTTAATCATCTCCTGATGATGCTAACATGGTTAGCGAAACGCGCGTCGAGTGCAAAAATTCTGTTTCGGTATTGTGGATAAAGCTCTGTTTTGGTGAATATTTTCATGTAATTTGAAAAGGGCTTAGTCCAAATTTAGGGAGAAAGTAATTATTTTATCGTTCAGTGGTCACGCACCTTTTTTAAGTATTTTCATTCAAATTGAACAGTATTATTTGGGTTAATTCTCACAGTAAATTCTATATATTCCTGCAAAGGTATTTATTTATAATTAAGTACTCATATTCAGTTTGCATTATCACTAGGAACTCTGGCGCCCACAAAAAAAATACGGCTAATAAAAGAAACGACCTACCCCCTGAAGAAAAACCGAAAAGAAAGAAAAAAAGAGTCTCAAAACGAACATCATTTACTAAAAAAATTTCTTCGCCATACATAATTAATTAATTAATATTTCGCTAGCTTTCGTTACAGATCAAAATGTCTTTGGGTACCTACCTATCAGTGTCGTTATGTTCGTTTTACGAAAAACTTAAAGTTTTACTTTAGGATTTTGCTTATGAGTTATAGCTTTGTTTATTATTTTAGTTTAATTTTCTGCTAATTAAATCGAAAATACCTATTTTCCAGAAAAATAATACATTGAATAAGGACGGATTTATAAATAAAATAATGTGTTAGATAAAGATTGGCGTCATACATTTTAGGGTGAATTATTCATAAAATTATGAACTTTTTTGTTTGCGATACGTCATTGCCTTAGGGATGCTAAAAGACAAAAACAAAAACAAAAAAATATATCCAGGACCGTATTTTACAAAAATAAGTTGATGATGATTGCTAGAAGACGAAACTTCGGATTTTAAATTTAACAATGCCTTCTTGTATTGGATAGGGGAAAAGTAGCAATGAAAAAGTGTTATTTATTTTAAAATATTTCTTCAAATAACGTCAGAAAAAGATAAAACGATTTTGGAAAATTTCGTTTTTTTCCGGATATCTCAAATTTCAAAACGGCATCTTGTTGGACATCAAATTGCGCAACTTTGTCTTAATTTAACCAACCTCGTATCTCTTACGATTCTTGAGATCCCCATGCATGCACTCGAATTTGTAGTATATATATATATTGTTACGGCTAGACTAACAACCATCCGGACGTTTTTGTGCTACCCTA
>JAEQML010066475.1:0-19956 GCA_016904865.1 Pissodes strobi | reverse complement strand
TTAATTAATTGGAAAAAAATTTTGGGGTTCAATCTTTAAAAAAAAAAACGGGTTGCAAATTTGGCGCCCAACGTGGGGCAATTTTTTTTTAAGAGACCTATTCTTTACAAAATTGCAAATTTGGGCAATCCTTTTTTTGAGAGACCTTTTCTTGTTTAAATTGCAAATTTGTTCTAATTTATGTCCTGTATGCCTTATTAGATTTATTTTCCAGGTGATTTTCATTGATTGGTAGCATTGTGTATTATTGTTGCATATTATTTTGATAACTAGTGATTTAATATTTATCCAGCATTGTTATTATTTGATTACTTACTAGGTGATTTATTTTTTTTTTGTTGATATTTCTATATTGCGCATTGATTTACATATTGAGCTCTCCGAAGAGGACAGCTACCTTTATTTTTTTTTATGCTGATTTATATTTACCTGCTAATTTTCTTTATTCGTTTATAATTTTGTTATCTTTTGTTATCTTATTGTGTCAGTAAAGATGGATTACAATATGATAGTTAATTATCTTAGGAAAGAGATGCTTGTCTATGAACTTAGTATTCGTGGTTTACCAGCTGATGATACAAAAACTGTTGAACAGTTAAGAGCAGCTTTACGTCCAGTTTTACAATTAGAAAAGAAAGGCAAACCTCTAAATTATCCACCATATAAGCTTAAATTTGACAGCGAAATCGAATATATTTTAACAACATTAAAAGATCTCCAAACTTCAGTAGAAAGTTTAGCAGGAGACACTAAGTCTAAAGCTAATTTTGAACGTATTCAATCACGTCTCGTTCACTTGTTGAATCGAATTAATCGAATACCTACCGCTAATCTTAAAGAAGAACAGTTAAAAATTAGATCTGATTCTTTGCTAGAAATATTATCTGCTTTAGATAGTTTAGATTCACTGTTGAAATCGGATAAAGATTGGAGTGCTTTGTTAAGTAAAACGCAGTTAGACGAATCAGATTCTGACTCTTCTGTTTCTAGTTTAAATTCTAATAAACCACCAACTAATTCCACGCCAACTAAAATTCGTTCATGTCACTCTAGTAATTTTAAAACTCGTGTTGAAAAATGGAATCTTAAATTCTCAGGTGACTGCAAACAACTTTCAGTTCACAACTTTTTAGAAAGAGTTTCTGAGTTACGTATTGCTAGGGGTATATCTGAACAGGAATTATTTGAGTCAGCGATAGATTTGTTTTCTGGCAGAGCATTGAATTGGTTCCGTGCTAATCGAGCTAGGTTTGTTAACTGGAAAAGTTTATCTGATCTCCTGTGTAGACATTTCGAACCACCTGATTATAAAGCTAGGTTATTTAAAGAAATTTTGGAAAGAACGCAAGACCAGTCTGAGAGTATCGTTGATTATTTGTCTAGTATGAGTGCTTTGTTTAGGCGTTATGGAGGTATGTCTGACGATGTTCAGCTGGATATCATTTCTAGGAATTTGTCTCCATTTTACACAACTCAACTTCCTGTTGTTAATACATTGGAGGAGCTAGAGACTGAGTGCCTTAAGCTTGAAGCTAAAAAGTACCGAGCTGATCATTATATTCCACCATCTAGGAGGCGGCAAAATTTTGTTGAACCTGATTTTGCTTTCTTGGCTTCTGATGCATCTACTTCTAGCTTATATAGTGATCATCCACCGCCCATTGATGTAGTTGCATTACCAGCAGCACAAGCACCAGCTGAGAGACCATCTTTTCCTAGACGTCCAGTTACTTGTTGGAACTGCAACCAGACAGGCCATTTAAATCGGCAATGCCCTAGCAGTAAGAAGATCCATTGTTATCGTTGTGGTACTCCAGATGTGACTACTAGAAATTGTCCAAGGTGTTCCGGTTCGGGAAACGGTATTCGGGAGAGTCGTTAGGTCGGCAGACCTCTCCTGTTATTTCCACTCCACCGACCAATGACATTAATTTTCCTAATAAGAATTTTTTGGACTTTATTATTGCACATGCGCACGGCGATGAACGCCCATATTTGGAGATTTCTGTTTTGGGTCACCCTGTTTTAGGCTTACTAGATTCCGGAGCTACTCGGACTATTGTTGGTCAACCTGGTTTAGAAATTTTGCAGGGATTAGGTTTAAAACTTATTAAAAATCAGACCACATGTACTGTTGCTAATGGCCAGACCTGTTCAAGTATAGGTTATTTTCAGACACCTGTAACCTTGTTAGATAGGACACGTATAATAGACATTTTAGTACTTCCAGAGTTAGCTCATAGATTTATTTTAGGTATCGATTTTTGGAAAGCCATGGACATTGTACCTGATCTGAGACAGAATGTTTGGCATTTTTCAGATAAATTTCCTGAAATTTGTAGTATTGTGGATGGTGATTCTTTGTCTGTTTCTGAAAGATCCGCTCTTGACTCGCTGGTAAAGGAGAAATTTTCTTTAATGGGTACTGGTCTTGGTTACTGTAAAGTAGCTGAGCATGTAATCGAATTAGAACCTGGCTCAAGACCTATTAAGCAGCGTTATTACCCTGTCTCTCCATTCAAGCAGGCGATTATAGATAAGGAAATAGATGAAATGTTAAGGCTAGGTGTAATAGAACCATCTAAAAGTCCCTGGTCTAGTCCTGTATGTTTAGTACGCAAGAAAGACAATGATTATCGCTTTTGCATCGATTTTAGAAAGGTCAATTCTATTACTAAAAAGGACAGCTTTCCCATTCCCTATATTTCAGCCATTTTAGACCGTCTCCGCGACGCACGCTATATCAGCTCCATTGATATAAAATCAGCATTCTGGCAGGTACCTCTTGATGAGTCTTCTCGTGAGATTACAGCATTCACTGTTCCAGGTCGAAACCTCTTCCATTTTCTGCGCATGCCTTTCGGTTTAACCAATGCGCCTGCTACCTGGCAACGTATCATCGATCGTGTCTTAGGTGTTGACTTAGAAAACAACGTCATGGTCTATTTAGACGACATCATTATTATTTCCAAGACTTTTTCAGACCATTTGAGGATATTAGGTCTTGTGTTTGATCGCTTAGAAGAAGCCGGACTAAAGGTTTCTCAAGAGAAATGTCACTTTTGCAAACCCCAACTAAAATATCTTGGTTATGTTGTGGATTCTAAAGGATTGAGGCCCGATCCAGAGAAAGTGCAGGCTATTATTAATATATCACCACCAAAGAATGTGACTGAGATCCGACGTTTTATTGGGACCGCTTCCTGGTACAGACGATTCGTTCCTAACTTTTCCTCTGTTATTGCCCCTATTACTCGGCTTACCAAAAAGAACATAAAATGGGAATGGACTCCAGATTGTCAGGAATCTTTTAAATCAATTAAAGAAGCTCTTGTTACCGCTCCAGTCTTGTCCTGTCCTGATTTTAACCGCATGTTTATCCTTCAAACTGACGCTTCTTCTTATGGCTTAGGCGCTGTTCTAACCCAGCAATTCGATGATGGGGAAAAGGTAATTGCTTATCTTTCACGTTCCCTTACTAGGCAGGAAATGAAGTTGACAGTCACGGAAAAGGAGTGTCTTGCAGTGATTTGGAGTGTGGAAAAACTTAGGCATTATTTAGAGGGAGTTCATTTTAAGGTAATCACAGACCATCATTCACTATTGTGGTTACATAATTTAAAGGATCCGCAGGGTCGACTTGGTCGTTGGGCACTTCGTTTACAACCTTACGATTTTCAACTAATTCATCGAAAAGGCAAAGAACATATAGTGCCAGATTTTCTATCTAGGTCCGTACCAGTTTTGACAGAAGATATCGCAGCCGTGGAGGATTCGTTACCTTCTTACTCCAACACTTCTGATAAGTGGTATGTCGATATGTTGAAAAAGCTGGAAGAACAGCCAGATAAATTTCCTTGTTGGAGAGTTGAAAATGGTAATCTTTTTAAATTTGTTAAGACCACCAGTCCCAACTTCCCTGATCAGTCCAGTTCTTGGAAAATAGTTTTGCCAAAAGATCATCGAAAAGAAGTCCTGGTTCGCTGTCATGATCTTCCAACTTCAGGTCATGTTGGAATTTTTAAAACATTTTGGAGAATAGCTGAGCGTTACTATTGGCCTAAGATGAGAGCAGATGTTGCTAGGTATGTCCGATCTTGTCATATTTGTGCTCAAAATAAGGTGGAGCAAAAAGCACCAGCAGGTTTAATGGGTAATCGACCCGATATTCGGGAACCTTGGCAGTCCATCAGTCTAGATTTTGTAGGACCATTACCTCGTTCAAAACAGGGCAATACTCACATCTTGGTAGTTACCGACTACTTCAGTAAATATGTCGTTCTCTTTCCTTGCCGTTCTGCTACAGCGAAAACTTTAGTCAAACATATAGAACAGGGCATTTTCTTGGTTTATGGCGCTCCACAGTATCTAACTTGTGATAATGGTACTCAGATGAAATCCAAAGAATTCCAATCTCTTTGTGACAAGTATAAGGTCAAAATTTTCTATACTGCATCTTATTATCCTCGTGCTGATCATACCGAACGTGTCAATAGAGTCGTCAAAAGCATGTTGCGATCTTACGTCAACCAAAACGATCATCGAACTTGGGAAGATAATCTTCCATCTATTGGTTGTGCTATTCGAACATCACGTCACGAAACTACTGGTTATACTCCCTATCTAGTGAACTTTGGGCGGGAACATAAACTTTTTGGGCAAGATTACACCGAAGTCATTCCATCGGCCGAGACGGACAGTCAAAATTACATTCGGAAACGAATCGAAACTTTTAAACAGCTCTTTGAGAAAGTTCATAAGAAAATTGGGTCGGCACAGTCAAGAAATCGACACCAATACAATCTTCGAAGGCGTCCGGTCAGTTTTGTTTCTGGTCAAGAGGTATGGCGTAAAAATAAAGTGCTCTCTAACGCCGCCAATTATTTTAGCTCAAAATTGGCTCCTGAGTTCCTAGGTCCATTTAAGATCAAAAAGAAAACCGGTACGTGTACGTACGAACTCCAGGATGAACACGGTAATAGCAAGGGTATTTGGCATGTTCAAGACTTGAAACCGGTGTACATCGATTCCGGTTCTGATGGTCCATCTAACTGATTCAAACCAAATTAATGAGTAATTTGTATTTCTATTCCTTGAATTTAAATTTTCTTAAATAATGGTTATTTTTAATATTCTGTATTTACTTTGATTTATTTGTGATATTAAATTTTTCTTTCTGTCAATTTCTTATATCCACATTGTTCTGTTGAATTTTTATTATGAGTTTATAAGCTATCTTAAGAATTAATTCTTATCTGTATGCATTTTGCTTGGACATTACCCTGAATTGTGACCTTACTCGATTGTGACAAATTTCTCGAAATTGACTGTTTTCCTAATTGTGACCATTTTCCCGGATTTGACGAATATCCCGGATTTGACACACCTGGCTATGACTTCCCCGAATTTGACTATTCTCCTGATTATGACAACCTCCCGAATTTGACCCCGAATTGTGACTATTGTATCTGATATTGTTTTTTTTATGGGTAGCTGAAAACTGTTATACTGTGGGTATGAGCGTTGATTAGCTATTTTTCTTGAATTTATTTCGTTACCTTTATTTTGATTCTATTGTTTGATTTTAGTGTTTACTTTTATTAGTTGATTTACTTACCTTGTTATCTATTTGATTTGCTTGAGTATCTATCTTTGAATTTAATTCGTTACCTTAACTTTGTTGTCTGATTTGATGATTGCCTTTATTAGTTGATTTACTTACCTTGATAGTTACTTGCTTTGATTCTTGGTTATCTATTTTTGAATTTATTTCGTTACCTTTATCTTATTATCTGATTTTTATGATTGCTTTTTCGTTGATTTGCTTATCTTTCTTTTGACTATGATTTTTTTTTTGGGCCTAAGTAGACTAACCTTCGGGTTTTTTTCAGTTATGCTGGCTTTTCCTGCTTAGACCATTACCTTTGAGTTTTTTTTATACTTGAGCAATGTAACTTGTGTTACTTCAGATGTATCTGGATTTACTGCTCAGAGTATTAATCACTTTTCGGTCTAGAACTTTGCGACTTAACGGTTACATTACCATTTATTTGGGATATTACCTGGACTTGTTTTTTTTTATTCTCTTTGCTCTGCAGTCGGGGCAATAGATTTGTTGTAGGTAACTGGCTTGGCGCGAAACTTGATGGTTGCCTACATCAAATTGGTAAAGAATTTCTTCTGCACAGAGATACTGGTTGTGGTAAAAGCCCACAGAGTGCTGTAGTAACGCTGACCTTCCGTCGCTTACTACTGTTGTTCGCTAGAGCAGCCTTGAGAAAGCTGTTCTGCATTCACTGTTATCCTTCTCGGTTACTTGTAATTGTAAGTAACTTAGCTTGTCTTTCATTTTCTCTACTTACTTTATTACTTAGCTTTGTCGATTTTCCGACCTTTCTTGATTCTCTTTGCTCTGCAGTTGGGGCGATAGGTTTGTTGTGGGTAGCTGGCTTGGCGCGAAACTTGATGGTTGCCGACATCAAATTGGAAAAGAATTCTTCTGCACCGAGATACTTGTTGTGGTAAAAGCCCACAGAGTGCTGTAGTAAGGTAGACCTTCAGCCACTTACTTCTGTTGTTAGCTAGAACAGCTTTGAGAAAGCTGATCTGCATTTACCGTTATTCTTATCAGTTACTTATAATTTCAGGTAACTTACCTTATCATTAGTTATCTTATTACCTTGCTTTGTCGATTTTGCTACCTTTCTTGATTATTTGCTTATCTATATTTACTTAATTTGGAGTTCAATGGAATGGATTGTTATCTTTTAGGGGGGGGGTTTACTGGATTTTACTTAACTTGTCGGTTATTTTGTTGATTGGAAAATAGTTACCGATATTTAACTATGTAGTCCTCTTCTTAATTTTTTTTATTAGAAAGGCTAATTGGTGTTGGGTGCCTTTTCGGTTCCAGAACCCTTGTCGAAACCTTTGATGGCACATTTTGTGTGGAACGGGGATTCATGGGGGGTGAGAGGATGGCCCGTGATATGGATTAATAGGCATATTCACACAGTGCTGGGTGCTCACTACTGTGTTTCTCCTCAGTTTCCACATCCTCGACGTTATAAATTCTGGAGGACAAAAAGGCAGTGCCACCATTTGGAACACCCTATATTTATTTTTGTTCATATAGGACTGCATGATGCACAATTTTCATCTTTGTAATCGTGTATCTTTTAGCCCGGTGAAGCTTACTAACTCACTATTTTTGCTTATGGTTAATGGGTATGGTTTTCTCTATGCACTTGTCACGGGACGCGTTGGAATATCTTCAGGGAGTATTCAACACAAGGCCAGTGAACGAGGTTCGCCACACTGCATTGGGCGTTACGCAACTCTGGTTAGGTAACATCGACACCATTTTTCTACTCTGGGTTGAGTACGCCCTGAGTATCCCATCGCTGACCGTGGCATAGTGTTTGGGGTGACGTATGCCTGTTAGGTTGAATATAGGTTTATATTCTATTACTTAGTTCTGGTTGGTTCAATTTATTTTTGGCTTCTGGAAATTGTTCCAGTTATGTTATTATATATATTAATTACTTAATTTTCTTATTAGTTTTTTTTTTCAAAAAAAACTTAATGTACTAATTTAATTTGGAAATTGGTGACATTTAAATTGGCTGGTGGTCAGTAATGTTTTGGCTTATCAATTTTTTTTATGCGGTACCTTTGAAGTTACTTTAATTTGCTATAGGTTAGCATGTAGGGTACACCCGTACGTCACATAAGTGCTTTGAATTACCTACCTCAATTAATTTATTATCGTCGGTTAACTTCCTCTAAGTTTCCCTCCTTTTGAAGGAGAGGGGGAGTTGTAACAGTTCGATTTTGCCAATTTTAAAATTTCATTTATATGCCGCATTTAGGGAAAAGCCTATGCCGTATTTTGCACTCATCGGTTTATTAATTCTGAATTTAATAATTCGCTTGAAATTGCCTCTTTTCTCAATGTAAAATTAACTATATTTTAAGTATAGGTTAGCTATATATTTGTATTCTTAATCGATGTATGTACCTTATTATTAAGTTAACTTGGCTTATATTATCGTAACAGCCAGCTAGTCGATTTATATTTCTAAACAATTCTGTTAGCCTGCAAATACGCTGCATTTGACTTATTGAACCATAATTTAATTTCAGTTTGAATATTCTATTACCTTTTGAGAACCCTACGTTGATGTTCCGGAGATCGTTTTTGGACCTCTGCTTCAAATATATTTCTCGTTCGGTACAGCTGACCAGTTTTTTGTGAGGTTTTTGCCAAATAATAGGAATGGGCTACGTATCGCGCGTTTTTTCATTCTCGATTTAGATTTTTGAAGGTTTATTATTTCTGTTAGAGCATTTCCTAGCCTTTCTGGAAGAATGTAATTTTAGCTCACTATTCGTGGCTTCCGCCGTCATTTATCATGATAATAAGCGAGAATTAAGGCGTTTATTTTCTTAGAATTATTCCTTGTATCGAAACACTCGTGAAGTTTTCAGCCCATTACTACTTGTTTCGCAGTATTTAATTTAAGGCAAATTGACGGACGACGGAAGGAGGTCTTTTCTAGTTTTGTTCGCCTGGGGAACGTTTGCCAGTATAGCGAGAAATTGCACGTTTTGCGTATTGTGAAATAATACAACCCTTTTGAGGGGATTTTTCGTGCGTTTCTGTTTGTGTTTTGACACGACCGATTATTCGGGCTCTACAAGCTGTACTAGGTAAGCATTTTCTCTGGATTCCTTTTTCTGTGGCCTATGAAGCACTTGACCGCCATTTTGCTAAATTTTTTTTTATTTCCATTATTTATAGCGGCTTCCACGTTCGTCCCATAAGACCGAGACCGTCGAATCTCCTCTAATATACCCTCAAGTCCGAATCTGAGGTAAATATCGCTACCATTTTTGCCTAAATTAATGAAATTGACTGCTTATCTACCTTTTATTTTTTTTGTGCACATAACGCCATTTGCTTTTCCCATGTGTTATCTTATCTACTCCATTTTACCTGATCCGAATTTTTATTTTAATGCAACTTTAATTTTGATCATATGGGGAAGTTATATATTCTTTTAGGGGTGATTCATATCTATCTTTTTATATTCAAGTTGCCGGAACCTTAATATCTCTTTTATTTGCTTTATTGCACTGTAAGTCCATGGGGTTTTTTGTCTGGGAAAATTTGTTTTATAAAGAAGATGTATTTATGCAAAGAGGGAGGGGGTCTATGATTTTTTTATTAAAGTAAGGGGGTCTATGATTTTTTATTAAAGTAAGGGGGTCTAGGATTTTTTTATTAAAGTAAGGGGGCTTCATTTAATGCGTACTGGATTATTTCAGGGTTCTTCTACTGGGCAGAAGTTTACTTGATCAACCAATTCCTTCTGCTGGGCCAGTAGTTTACCGGGTGAACCAATTCCTTCTGCTGGGTCAGAATTTCTCCTGCTGAACCAATTTCTTCTGCTGCAACTTCTTCTGTGAAAGGCCGGAAGCAGGTCCACAACCTTTTTTTTCCCTGGAAGGCTGACGAAAGGCCTTAACTGGTGGTTCCCGCACTAGAGGCCATCGACAGAGTTCGACGACGGGATTTGGGTATATGTTTTATGTTTCATTGTGTCTTATGTTTAATCTTCGCTTACTTTTATTGATATAAATCACACATTGAATTGAGGTAGCTCATTGATTTTAATTAATTTAATTTACATTTATTCACTGGTTTATCGGACCAGCTAATCAAATTGCTTTGATTTGTTTTCTCATTTTAAAAGATAAGTGCTGGCTGGATAACTTCATTCTTTTCATTAATTTTTCATTTCATTAATTAGTCGGCAGAGATAACTGCTCTGAATTTTATCTTTTTATCATATGAATCAAGCTAACCAAATTTTTAATCTGATCTGGTGCTTTTATTAACTTCTCAAGTTTTTTTGATCTAATCATTGTGTCCGCTCATTGCGGCATATTATCACCATCAGTGCAGCTATTAGCGCACGCCTACCTAGTTGTAAGAAGCTTAGTCTGCGCCAAGTGATCACTTTGATAAGTAGAGTTTAGTGCATTTAGTGATAAGGCATATAGAACTGAGGTTTTCCAACTGAATTGGTCTCTGTTCGTACAATCTTCATATTGTACTCAGTTTATTTTATTAATTACTTTGTCATTTAATATTCTTTTGTCTACTCAACCACCTTTTTTTTTACGTGCTGTGTTTGCAAAAAAAAAGAATTTAGTAGCAAATATAGTGTCATTAAATTTTTAGATTGTTGTTTTCTTGATAGGTTAAGTTGCATGATTATAGTGCCCTAATTATTCTTATTTTTTTTTTCTCCTGATATTCTAACTTTTTTCTGATAGTTCGAAATTAAGAACCGGTTAATTTTATGAGCGAATCTAGCCACTCGGTACAACACCTGCCGAGCTTTTTCCGTTTAGCTGGCTAGAACGGGTGGCGCTCAAACGACCCCACGACAGGGGCCGGGCTTTGTAACGCGACTCTCCGGGGCTAGGTTCAATTTTTTTAATTAATTGGAAAAAAATTTTGGGGTTCAATCTTTAAAAAAAAAACGGGTTGCAAAGCCTAAAAAAAAAGGATTACATTACTTTATCTGACATTTTCATGTTACGCCTATGTTATTGTTAGCCAAATGAAGGAACCTGGCTGAAAAGAATGCGGGCAAAAAATGTCCTCTCATTTTTAGATGTCATCACATTGTTTTTCCAATAATCCTAATTTATTTTGTGTTTAGTTTCCTATAGTGAATTTACATATTTTTATTTCCCACTTGAATACTTAATTTTGTTATTTTCCTT
Source organism: Pissodes strobi (assembly GCA_016904865.1). Classification (NCBI taxonomy): domain Eukaryota; kingdom Metazoa; phylum Arthropoda; class Insecta; order Coleoptera; family Curculionidae; genus Pissodes; species Pissodes strobi. The sequence goes on along the minus strand of JAEQML010066475.1, from coordinate 9,156 downwards.
AATACTACCGTCTTCTAATATTTACTATTTAATTTACACAGGGAAATCCGGAATAAGTATACTATTTATATTTTATTCGCCGTCAAGCTATATAAAATACACAACACACAATTACCGTGAGACGTTTACATGATTTTTAGCGGTGGGGCAGTTTCCTGATTGGTGCCAGGATATATTATATACACTTTGACCCAGACAAACACCTAACTTTTTTTACATATTTTAAAATTTTAGCAGTGACTTGCTTTGGTCATTGGCGTGGAAATTGCCGAAATGTGTGGCTATTTATATTATTTGATTTGTATCGTCTGGTGACATATAGGTTGTGTGGATTTTGCAAATTTTCTTTTTTTCACTAGAAAGGGGGTGTCCTATAAAGAATTTTAAGCCAAATCGGAGGATCCGCCATATTTGAGCAGAAAATGCCCCCAAAGTTCGTGTTTTGACACAAATTTTCAGCATCACTTCACAAAAGCATTAGAAATATAGACAATAAGACAATACAAATCTGAAAATTAATTGAAAATATTGACTAGGAGACATTTGCGTCGAACGAGAGGCCACCGATTTGTCCCGGTCCTAATGTAAAGCGACTCATAGCCCTATTAAACAAAATTAAATTTTACTTGTAAATATCCTCCTTTTTACTTAGTCAAATGTCACAATAGCCGAAACAGAGATTTTTAAGAAGGCACACTTTTGCCAGACGTTTACTGTAGTTTCGGTAAAATTCATTAGAAAAAATGGTGCGCTATAAGTGTCTCTACTCTTTCTTTTATTTAGGTGAATGAATTCAAATGCAATCTGATTTTTCAATGTGCATTTGCATTCATTCATCGAAATAAAAGAGACACTCATTGGATTGGACTATTCCTTTGTATGTATATATTCGTCAAATATTTCACTTCATACATGGCCCTCCGCTCGCTTCGGGGGCGCAACCAAACAAAACTAACCCAAACTAACCCAAGGCATGCCTAAAATGATGAAAAAAAATCTAAAAAATATTTGCATATTCGACTGACAAATTTAAATTTTTTTTTGACATGCCCATGGGTTAGTTTGGGTTAGTTTTGTTTGGTTGCGCCCCAGGAGCGACCGAAGCGAGCGGAGGGTCATGTGTGAGGTGGAATATTAAGAATACTTAATTAGTAAATAAACACTGTCATTCCCCATAAGAAAATGTGCAAGTTTCACTGTGCCAGGGCCTCGGCGTCAGTTACTAAAATATCATTATTTTCACGTTACAATTTCTTTATTTTCACGTTACACCTGGGAAAGTCGTAGTGGAAATCTGTCGTTGTAGGTCAATTTAAGCACTAGCGCCTTCAGACAGCGGTCTGTTTTGAACTTCTCTGGTCACCTTCGGTGACCTTTGCCGAATGTCGGCAATAATTAAGTAATTTCGCATGGCCCTCCGCTCGCTTCACTCGCTCTGGGCTACATCCAATAAAACTAACCCAAGCCATACCCAAAATCAAAAAAAAAAAGAATTAAAAGCATAGCTTGACACTGACGGGGATCGAACCAGCAACCTTCGCATCACAAACACACTATCTAACCACTGACCTACCAGACGGTTGGAAGCAATTCAGTGTATCGCGAAGACATGGGTAATTCTGCCGATTCGGCCAACGCCGGGTCGCGTCGTGGAACCGAACAGAAAAGTTCAAAACAGATCGCTGTCGGAAGACGCTACTAACTTAGGTTAAAAACTCGGACATTTCTTCGACTCAAATGTGGCGGATCCTCCGATTTTGGCTTAAACTACTCTATAGGACACTCCTTTTATTTATATGAATTAGCTACGATAAACCCTTGTTTCCAAGGAAGCGACGTTATCGATGACGTAGATACAAAGCCTTCGGGAAACGAACTCTGCTTATTACTACAACATATTTATGTAATACATACAACAAATATTATAGAATACTATTGATATTATTATATGACATATTTTGTACTATAAGACTGTAATATAAAAAAACGTCTTAAATTAATCAATATTATCTATCAATATAATATGCTAAGAATAACCTCGTGCGTCTATGAGAAGGCTAGATTTTTTACGTGCTACTCCTCTGCCCCTTCAGTCGTCGTTAAGGTTCACTCTCTTTTTGGCGCACTATAGTTAGGTCAGATACAATATAAATTATAGTCTAAAAATTTTTTAAAGGTTAGGAGATGAGTTGCAGAAGCACTTAAACAGGATGTAGCACGATGTGATAAATCGTTACTTTTATTATTAACTTTATTAGGGCACTTGAAGGGAGCTACTCTTTATTTAACCTTATTCATATATACAAAACCCTAATCCCCAAGTAAATGCATACTGATTTACCTTTTGCCAAGTCAATAAAAATATTCTCTTATTTTGTTTAACAACAAATTGAAAAATGCCACAGGTGTTACATGTCAATTTAGCATGAAAACAGATAGAGGTCAAAACAGATAGAGGTCAAATAAAGTCAGTTATTACACCTAAAATCCTACATCTATTACTAGACTACGAGACTACTTACTCTATTGGATCCCTCCTTTTATCGAGCTGTTAGATGAATTGATTGAAATCACGATTGTTATATACGTAACTTGATTTTCTCTGTTTGATATCACTGGCTTAGCACATAATCAGTCAATAGATCGTACCGTATTCATTGGTTTATTTTAATATTTTTATTCCTGGGTTTATATTTTATAGGGAAAAGTTAAATTCAAACAATGTTTACTTTCGATATAACCTTCAAACAATAATAATAAATCGTGATAGAGTCACGGGGGAATTGTTGGTTGCCTATTGACGAATATAATAAAAGAAAAAAAGTTTACTCTTACTACATGTGCTCTTGCGGTCTTCGTGCGATTTTGATGTGTTTGCGGTTCAAGCCAACAAGGAGGTACATAATTAATTGATATGCTACCATTAGTTTGATGTTAAACGACTATTTTTCGCTTTAAATATACGCAGGCAAGATGTTTTAGTGAATGCGTGTATTCCTAACTTGGCAACACCGCTCGAGTTGTTTCGCAAATGTTTTTGCAAGGAAATCGACTCTAGCTTAAAGTACGTTTAGGTCTGAATTGTTGCCGATTTCTGCGTTGACCAGATTTGATGTCAGGAGTTTTAAATGGCGCCGGCCGGAACAAAGTAGATTCTGTTTGTTTGATCATTGTCAATAATGGTTTTATCGTTGGATTTCTTTGTTCTGCCAGCAATACATAATATCATACAGCCTTAGGTTCGTTTCATTGCATATTGAAAATGTTAGTAAATTTGGTGACAACCAGCTTGTGGTATTTTGCGTATGTGGCAGGACAGTGTAAAGCGGGCCTGTGGGTCGATTTTTTCCCTGGGAGCCAAATTTTTTTACCGGGAGCCATTTTTGCCAGGAGCTATATTTTTTTATGGGAGCTATTTTATGGCTGGAGCTATTTTGGCCTGGATTTATTTGTATATGGAACAAGTTAATGTTATTTGGAGCTATTTTTGGTTGGAGGAAGTTTTTTGGAGCGAGTTTAAGTAGCTAACCAAGTAGCTACCAGTCAATACAGCTGGTTGTGTTTCCGACTGTAGCCATAGAGGTATGGGCATTACCTCAAATTTAACTGAGAGTTTATGGGTCCCAAGGTGCTTAGCAGTAGTCCACGTGCAGAAGACCGTAGGTGATATCGGCGAAGACCAGTTAAGATAAGTCTAGGTTATAATTGTGATCTTTTTACCTAATATTATTGGCGTGTTATTAGTATTTTCCAGCGTGTATTAGATTGCGTGTTTTTATTTCATTCTGCGTGGTATTGATATAATTATTTTGGAACTGTTAAGGTGTAAGCAAAGCTTACCCATGCGAATCTAATTAACTGCTGTATTTACTAGTGTGGAACTATTAATGCTCATAGTTTTTTTTGTTATATTATATTTCTTATGCTTACAACTTGATTTATATTGTCTTAAATGATCAACATTGTCGTTCTAATTTATTGACTATCGAGTTATAATAATTTTACATAACGGTATTTCATGATCTAAATCAGTAAGGTTTATTTATGTACAACTGCCAGTCGTCTACCATGGTAAACGCGCACAAAGTTTTAGTAGCTACAATTAGACGGATAACTCTTAATTACTAGTATGATAAGACGATAGATGCCTTATCTATATTGTGATTATTGATTAATTTCTTGAACTTGGTTTTGATCTTTCGTGCCTAATAATTGTTCGATCATTCTTTATCTATTTCATTTCTATTATAATTCAAATCAATTCAAATTTCTGTCGGTATGTATACGCACTGATCTAGTTCTATATTTATCAGCATATAGGTTATTACGTGATTGAAATAACAAAGAGAAATTATCTGATACGTACTGTTATATGTAGGCATATGGCAAAAATGGAGACATCCTTGACATCAGAATATACGTATCGTACTGATAGCGCAAATACGTTTTCAGCATATAAGTAGATAAATTATAGTACCGCTCTGTGAGAAAAATGCATCATTTGATTGATGGATAAGGTATATTTTGTGAAAAATCGGTAAATTATATAGGTATTATACATCTAATTTTATATTTATATGGAAAAACTCCTAACCTAAATCACGCTGACTATAGAATAAAACATTCTCTCAAATAACCGTTATTCTTTCTCAGCTCGTTATTTGGTTAACACCACATTGTTTCTCCTCTTGAGCGAAAACACTGGTTCAGGGTTTATGCATGCATTCACTCGACTTACTTGTACATATCGGCTTTGTAGTTTGCCAAAACTTTATTTTAGTTAAAAAAGCTCCTAGAAGAGAATGTTACGGATACATTGTTTTCGAACGATAGTTATTTGGCGAATTCGACTATGAAAAAGGACAAATATTTTGTGAGCAAATATTTGCTTTAATAGCATTAGTTTCATTAGTAAATATGTATATAGAATTATTCAATAATTTAAAGTGGTAAGAACGATATAAAATGCATCACATGGTACTCAGGAGGTGTTTTTAGTAATATCATTAGGACTATTTGGGAATCTTCTCCGAAACTAATATTATAACGTTACTACACAGGAAATTTGTTTTATTGTGAACTATTAGGTACTACTGTCCCAGGTTTGACTTTCAACTTGAAAAATATTATGTAGGCATGCAGAACAAACTTATGAACAATTCAAGCGATAATGAATTTAACTTGCACCGCTCATCAGATTTTCTAATATAAATTCTCAAGCGAACCCTTAGTCTGGCAAGCTTTGTCTTACACCAAATTCGTTTATTCAGTAGCCATATGCCTATACAGGTGCGGTCCTCTCTGGATGTAGTAAATATGTAACCCAAACCTTAACTGGCGCTAATATTCAATTCTGAAGAAGGCACCTCTGGTTAAGTTTCCCAAACCTCATCTTCTATCTCAATGCCTAAACGCAGAATCTTGCGATGGCTCCCCTAAATGCTTCCTTCCAAGTAACAAAGTTGAATTTGAAATAATTCTGTCGAAACTGTAAGTTAAAATAATGTCAAAGTTAAATCTATCAAATATCGTAAATGAACTATTTTTTAAGTGATACTGAAGTCTATCAATAAATCATTCGAAATGCTACTAAGATATGACCTAAATTAAACAGTCAGTACTAAGCTTAAATAAGACACAACACAATTCTTAAAATTTTATTTTACACAGTGACCAAGATCCATAAACAATTCAAATATACCTCGAACAAGAGACATGCGCCATATAATTATCCAGTATGGAGTAAATTTATTAAGATTTGTATCAATAGAAATGTTATTGTTTGTACCGGAGTGCATTCTTTATCAACGCCTCTCATCAGCATAGACTGGCCCTACCTAAACTGCATAACCCACTCTGCATCAAGCACAAATATCTTCAATTTTTGGCATCCAAGATAGTGATTTCTAGTGATCTTTTCTTACATTTTCTCCAATAAGTAGCATAAATTTAAAAAGAAGAAGTACGATTATGTCACTACGTAATTCATATCACTTCAAGAATTTTGAAAATTTGAAAGAAATACTTTTACATGTTTTGACAAACATATCATATTTTTCCATTGAAAGTAGTTACACATTATGTCGGAGACATAAGATTTGAGCAAATAAAAATAGTGTTTCAAATTTTGTCATAACCTGCCAAGATATGAACACACACGTAAATATTGAATATACAGGGTGAAATAAATTCGCTCCTCACCATTAAGATTGTTGGGGAAACACCGCAACATGTGTATAACTTTCGTTTTTCACCGTATAGATTGGTGATAACACTCTGTATGTCCGTAGTATGATTAAGTCATAATTAAACTTCAAATAAATTTATTTCACCCCAGGTAAACACAAATTTGTGCATTTAAAACATTGTATTTCAGTTACTCCTTAGTCCGAACCTGGATTATCGATATAATAGATTCCATTATATGAAACAATCGCGAAAAGTAAATTGTCATTCTCTGTCAAAGAAAACGTTTTTGAACGTTTGAATTTAATATATCTTTTTCTCCGTCAGTGTTGTGTAAACAACAATAAGTCAAAGAAAGAAAGAACATGTTCTATCCTCTCAAATTCTTTTAAGTAATTTTCTCATCTGTTTGCACAGATATTTAGAGAATATCTGCTGTAACTCTGTTCTCTTTGTCCAAGCTTGAACTCTTTTGGGCGTTTTAACGCATTTTCTCGAAGACAGAAACGCCATAGCGTTTCGTCTCACCTGTTGCTGTGGTTGAAGATAGAAGAAGGTAAAATGGCGGATGGAAATTTGTAGCTAGACAAATTGTTCCTGTACTCTAGACTAAGGTTCAAATCAAAGGTTCGAAGTCATATCCTGTCCTATGAAGTTAAGTAGAGAGAATTGGAAAAGAGATATCAAGGTATTCTGTGAGAACGAAAAAGTTGCTAGTTTTTAAAACATAAAAGTGTATTAAATTCAGCAAAAACAAAGGTTTATTTTTAAATCAACCAATCAAGAAATTTCATTAGATATTTATTAATAAGTAACCTGTTATATATTTAGTTTTATGTGTGAAAGAATATATGCTTGAAAGTAGTTAGAAATTGTATATATTTATCATATTTAATGCAAATTATTTATTGCATTATTAAAGTACGTAATACCTAAAATACCTGTTTCAATTCACAACCTATATATAAAACTCCCACCACCCTATTTTGATACAGTCCACTAATTAATGTGGTTAATTATATAGTTAATTACCACCCCCACCTTTATGGTGATAAATGATTAAGAAATAATTGTTTATCCCGACCAAGGATCTGTTAAATGAAGGCAAAGTTGCGCAATTTAAGGGTCATTGATATGCCGTTGAAAAATTTTGAAAATTCCGACTACTTCCGGAGATATCTGACATAGCTCCATGGCCGGCTCATTCAATGCGTTCCTTAGAATAGCGACAACCGTACCGTAGAACACACTTATTATAGGCTCAGGTCGTACTAGATAATCGACCTCCTTGTTCCCCGAGACATTGACTAACCCATACAAGATTGACCCTATTATGCATGACTGAGCCCTCCAAGGGGACCCTGCATGTTAGCACCAGCACAAAATGGACCATACCGGACTCAATGGCCAATAAAACAGATCTGCTCTCCGAGGAAATGTAGATATCCTTCCCTCTTAACACGTTCTCATACTTGCATTTGAGGATCGCACTTATTTCGACCTGAAACACAATTGTATAAGTGCCAAGGGCGAAAACAAGTTTCGACACTATGGTTTCTCCGCTCCTATCAGGTTCGGAGCTGTCTGGGTCCCATCGACCGATCTACATCAGGTGAGAAGAGATGATATAGAGGACACTTTGGTAAAATAATAAAAACGTCTATTGGTCAAAGACTTATTAAATTTACACTATACTTGATTACTGGAATACGCATGTCTTTTCAATTGAGGTATACTTTGAACTGGTCACTATTTTTTAAAGGTTTTTAAAAGCAGCGTTATTTTTTAATTTATGGGTAACTTTGGTTATTTTATTTAGGTAATTTGAATGTTCTATTGGCATACTAATTCGCCTTAATTTCACAGCTTTACTGTACCGTAACTATTTAACTTTTAAAATCACTTGAGTTAGAATTTTGACAGATGCATCGTAGATTAGACTTTGGTACTTAGGAGGGTATCCCCGAAGAGACTACCTCCCTGTTAACTACAGCTCCTGATTTAGAATTGTGGGTTAGGTTATCGGTAGAACCACGTGAGTTCAGTGGCTGAGCAGACTAGATGGGAGACATAGTCTGCTTGATTGAGAGTTTGCTCGAGAATTTCTACGATGAAATTTGCAGATCGTTACAGGTTTAATGTTCATAATTATTCGCTCACGTTGTTCGTAATTTGTCGTGAATGTTTACATAACACGTCTTATATCAAGGTGATAGATAAATTAACAGTCTATATGTTTCAGTAGCTTGCAATTTAAATATTACTTTAAGAATTTAAAGACTCGTTACCACTTATACAGGCATAAGTCTGCGTATCATTGCTTGTATCTGCTGTTAAAATTTATAATATTATAGAATTCATTCGTCAAATGCAAAAGGAGATTAACAGCATTGGCGAAAGGGTTTTAAGGATCTTCCTTCTGCAAAATAAGTATAGAAAATCTTGGTTTGCTTAAGCCGCATATACAGGGTGATGATAAACTTTGAAACCTTAAAACACGTCGCTTTTATTTTATTTTTGCACATATTTTATACTTTTACAATATAACACACAAAAGTACCAGTGGCAACTGTTTTTTAATGAAGCCTCCAATTTTTTAGACTGATTAGATCCCAGTTAATTTCTAAATATATTTCATATAACATTACCCATAACTAAAATTAAGAGATTTCGAGATATTGATATATGAATAATGACAATTTTCACAAAAATTGTTTGCAATTTCCTCTCTTATAATTTAAAATTTGACGTTTTAAATGTCGTTAAATTTTAAAAAATAATAAATTAAAAAGTAACATTTCTCAAATATTTGACAAAGTTGAATATTTTAAAGGCCAAATTTAAAATTATATAAATCTAAACTAGACGGCTTAGATGGTACACGTTTTAAAAGTGTAAAAATTGTGTGTAATAATTTCTCGAAAACAGTCAGGATATGTTACATAATTAGTCTAGAAATTTACAGAATTT